>OZ005743.1:34048570-34098548 GCA_963930735.1 Dioctria linearis | reverse complement strand
TAAACATTGCTTCCATTCTATTGCTTCCTTCACGTAATTATATTTTCTTCCTTTAATTTAATTATTCATGCTGTCTTGTCCCAAGTTTGTCCACAACCCTTCGCTTGACAATTCGTTGGATGAATTTTTTTTATTCGACCTACATATCTACATATGTATGTACATATATGCAAAAGTCTGAAGACGGCAGATTATGGATTAAGTGACCTTCCGCGTTTCAGCCAGCAATTTGGGTATGTAGTAAGATATGTGCAAGCTCATGTTGGATTTAGAACGTCATAGTTTTGTGTTGATTAAGATTCTTTGGGATGCAAAAACAGAAAAAGGAGCTAGTCGATTTATTTATAGGGAAATCTTATTTTTTTCTATACCGTAGATACATATAACAGAAAGTTTTAACAACCTACTCGTTGCTATTCTCAATGAGGATTTAGGACGCATTGCTTTGATGTTCAACGGATTTAATATTTACCTAGTTGGACTAGTTTCTGCCGCAAGAGATGCTGTTGTATATATGTATATATATGTGTAATGTAGATCAGGAAACTGGTTCATCAGCATAATTTAGATCTAAAAGACCTTCTAACTATCCACTTTATATACTTTCGAAAGATCTGACGAAGATGTCATCATTTATGATAAAAACCAGGCATCGAATGTAACCATGTCAAACTATTATCTATGACGACCCTTAATTTCTCTAATCTAATCGCAAAATTCGGATTACGTTTTCGCTGGTCTCTTGATTATTCTATAAACTTTATTTGAATTTCGTTCAATTAAAACACGATAGGCATTGCGTCCTTGATGATTGAGGTTCTTTTAGTTATGGATAATGTCAGAGGTTAAATTTCAATTCGTTTTTAAAAATTAATTATAAAACCGAAAAATCAATAAGGCAGAAAAAAATTATTTCAGTAAAATTACCGAGGTAATGTTGGTTACATTAAATAATGAAATGAATCTGTTTTTGTTGCATCAGGAAATACGTATAATTTTGCGCCCTCTCTCTTCATGCCATTTGCATAAAGGTTAATTTTTATAATCCCTTACACTTTTTGCTCTTGCTATGAATTGAGGATGAAAACTATTCAATCATAGAATGCGGAGGAAATGTAAAAACCACTAAAGCTTCATGACTTTGACACACACAAAAGGCTAACTAAAAAGCAGAAATTTTTTGTAGATGAAAAGGTTGTAAATATTTATGTACATTATGCACATTTGCATTTCCTAGCTATTATAAAAGCTTTATAAAAGCTTTCTAGTTGAGATTATTAGGTACTGTGTCATAACTTTAAATGCATTTTACCCAACAGTTTTCATTAAAGATACCAGAAGTCCTACTACTATGCAATAGCTTCTATTAAATATCCTCACAGTGCACATGATTTACACACATAAAAACGGGGCGTGCATTAAGGAATAAAACTAGTAAAAATCGAAATAGATTTGTGTAATTTAAAGGACTTAAAAAAAAACTGAACGGAGAGTTCGGTTTACCCAATTGAGATTAATTAATTGGAATTAGAAAGATAAGACCAGCTTTACAAATTCAGTTTTTCTCCTTCAGTGCAACTGCTGTGGCTGAAATCATAAATAACTTTTTATGCAGTATCTACGATGAGTAGATGGGGAGATATAGACATAGAGAGAGAGAGAAAGGGGCAGAGAGAGAGAGGAGAAAGAAAGACAGAGAAAATTAGAGAAGGAAAGGAAAAGATAGAAGGCACTACAGAGTAGAGAGAGAACCTGAGAAAACGAGAAAGAGGGAGAGAGAGTAAGGAACAACCAGAGACAAAAACATAGAGAGAACGAAAAGGCATAAGCAAGAAATATCTAAATAAAAGATAGGACACAGAAGAGCGTTCCGATTGTTTTCCATTTAAATGTACACGGCGAGAAAAGGAAGGAAGGAAGAGAAAAAAATAAACAAAAAATCAGAACCTCTTTGAACATTTTACGAATAAGACAAAAAATGTGAAAGCGAAGATTACATGCAACGAACAGCGTTGCCAGAGAATTTCTTTAAAAGTCTGGAAGCTTTGGTTTAAAAACCTGGAACATTTATAAATAATCTGGATAAAGACATAGGATATAAAAACAAAGCAATTTTATTTACATATATTATTATACATATATAAAACATCAAAACATAACAAAAGAAATCTGTATTTGAATAATAAAGGAATCTTGAAGTTAATTGCATAATTTTTTATATCCTGAATGGATAGTAATACATATTTTTACTAAATCTATCCAATAACGGCTTTTCTAATTTTAAATTGGCAGAGTCAATTTTTTTTGTATTTTAAATACTCTTTTGTTAATAGTAATCCATTCAAAGTCTCTATTTTTAAACGGTTTCTAATTTTTCTTTTATTTAGATTAACTTGGGAGAAAGTTCTTTCAACTGAAGCTGAAGAGTTTGGTAAACTTAAAATTCCAAAAACAAAACCTTTTAGTATAGGAAAAATAGGTTCACCATTTGATCTTTCTAACTGAAGTACGGTCTCCTAAAACAATTCAACGTTAACATGTGCATCTAAACTTAAAGTCTCAAAGTCAAGATTTCTTAAGTCTCGCCATTCCGAGTCAATGTTTTGCAAACAATCATAATTAATTAAATTAGGAAAAAGGACTCAAAATTCTGAAATAGAAGATTGCGCTCCAGAAATAACGACAGCTGGATTAAGCCACCCACACTTACTTAATATTTCATTTGTAAAATTAAATCGTTTATAAATTTGACTAACAAGCTCTATTTATTATTATTGCACGGATCTTCCAAAAGTGTTAGAATTGATTGCGCTTTTTTCAATTCATCAACATTAGCAGTTAATTCAAAATATATTTTTAAACAATCAAATCTTTCTAATAAACGAACAACTACAGCCTCCAAAGAAAGCCACCGTGTTTGTGCAGGATGCAACATTTTAACCGGTTTATAATCAAGCAGCGATTGAATTTGATTAAACTGAGCAATTCTTTTTGGACTCTTCGCTAAATATGAATAAATTTCCCTTGCCATATTCTCAACATTGTCTGGCAATTTAGTGCAGGCGTATGATGCACACAAGCTAAACGAATGGCATAAACATTTAAGAATAAATAAGTTTTTGCAATCATTTTATAATAACTTTGCAACTGAGTGATGAATACCAGTCATAACACTGGCACCATCTGCAGCGAAGCCTATTAGGTTTTCTTTATATTCAATATTATTAGAATTAAATATTTCAACAATGTATAAAGAGCTGGCATTTGCGTTACTAACCGATATTAAGTGAAAGAAATAGTCATGTACCTTACAATTTTCTGATACCCTTGCTACTATACTCAAAATTTTTTCCATACTCTTATCGGTGGACTCATCTATACAAATCGAAAGCTTGCTGCATCGTAGTAATTCAAAAAGCATACTAAACTGCTCCGCACCTAAAACATTTTTTACCATAGCCGTTGCCTTCGTGCGATTACATTTTCGGTCTTTTGCTGCATCAGACTCAGGAAAACTGTTTTTAATTAAGGACACTAAACTATCAATTGTTGATAAGGCAATATTGTGCTCCACGGTAAATGCACACAATCGAAGCTCCAGTTCAGTCGAATTTTTTTTCTGACAAATTTTTTGGTATTTCGAAGAAACACTTGGCTGAAGTTTAATAGCATTTTCACTTATATGTTTATTACTATTGTTATGTTTCATTAGATATGCTTTACCTGCTTCAATTTTTAACTGTGTCTCACAATATTTACAATATGCAACTCCTCTGGGTTTTTCAACTAACCAAATGTGTAGTTGAGGATCAGTTTTCCAAGCAGCACTAAATTCTTGTTCACGTTCCACTTTTCTAATTTCTGCTAAATGCAAAACCATAAAAACTAATTAGAACTAAGCTACTTTTTTAATCGCTTCAAGATATTACCAGATTTCTCGTTTTCATCAGCTATTTTGCCATTATTGCTGGAACTCGTTCGACTTAACACATTCCTTGAGATTAATTCACTACTTCCAGTTGAATTTGATCCATTTTGAGCTAAATTAAAATTTAATTAAAATCTTTACTCCATTATTCAGTATTTATACTCACTCGTTTTTAAAAATTTCTTCATTTCAACAAAACAATCCAACGTTATAGTATGACACATTGAAAATTCGCACATTCAATTTAAAATTCCTATAAATTTCTGGTGACAAGAGCTCGGTGCTGACCAACACCAAAGAAAATACTTGGCTTTTGGCTAGGGGAAACACAAGCCGCCGGTAGTAATTAGCCAATATGATAATCAGGCTATATCGTCGCTCTCGGCTAATTGTAAACAACTTAGTAAGGGTGCGTTCGATTTTATTCTAAAATTAGGTATTAAATTTTGTACTTTTTATCATTTCCGACAAAAAGGAAAATCTGGATAATTTGTTAGAAAGTCTGGAAATCTGAAATGGTTTCTAAAACTCTGGAAAATCCAGATAAATCTGGACGTTTGGCAACGCTGGCAACGAAATGGAATGGCAAATGATTTATTTTCGTCAATAAGAGAGAATGGGCGGAGTTTTCTGACTTTACGCTAATAAAATGTTCCCGCGTTTTTTTGAAAACAGGATTTTCAGAAATTGTCCCAATGTTTTTCGCAGGAATTCTAATGTTTGTTAGCGTAATCCTATGATATGTGAACAGCACGTTTTTCTGTTTACATTTATTTTGCTCGAAAGAAATTAAGTGGGGGAATCTCATTCTGGATTCGGGGTATTTTATTTGACAGAAATTTTACATCTCCTTTTAGTGCGTTGTTCATTGCGAAATTTATCTTTTTCTTGCCAAATGTAGGTAGGGTTACCCAATGTACATTATTATGAATAGTTCCAAAGGATTTTGAAGGTTTTCAAGAAGATTATATCATTCGGGTCATCCTACGTTTTCTCAATTTTTGGTTTTAACTCGTTGTCTCAGTCGCACTACAATAATGCACAGCCAAGTTCTTTTCCCCCATTCATGCAAAAGAGAAAAGTATATGAGATTACCTCTTTCAGTCTAAAAAACACGGAAAATTTCCAATTTTGTTCGCCTCTGTCTTTACCCAATAAGCAAAAATTCCAGATGTGGAATTTTCGCACGGAATTCCAGAGGGAAAAGCGACGGCATTCACACACACAAAAAGGCTGTTTTACACGGTGAATGCCGTCGCTTTTTCCTCTGGAATTCTGTGCGAAAATACCACATCTGGAAATTTTTGTTTATTTTGGGTAAAGGACGCCATATTCAGCTGTTAATTCGCATTGTTTGGCTGCAGTATTTTTTCGTTGCGATATTTATTGGCGGAAAGCGTATTAATATTCGGAACGTTTTTTTTAGTGTTGAATTAAACATTATTACCGAAAGTTGTTTAGGTGAATTAAATATAATTCAAGGATTTTTTTTTTAGTGTTGCGTGTGTGGCTTGCATTTGGTGTTGCACTATTTTTTCTTTGGAAAGCGTGTTTAGTGGACTAAATTTTATTGCCGGGGTTCGTTTAGTGTTGTGTGGAATACTATAAAAGGTTGTCATTGTAAGTTATTGTTATTGTGATTTCCCGGCTTAAAAATCATGTGAATCAAATTTCAAAACTTTTTTATGTGCCCTGCTTAAGCTACGTAGAAACGTTGAGCAAGTACCTCGAGAAATAAATAGTAGAAATATAGTGATTTACAGGAGTAGGTCGGAGGTACATTCTAGTCAAGTTTTGACGCTATTATTATCACCATATATATTATTAAAGTTTTTCCTTACTCTGGTACCACTTTCTCCCTATATTAATAATATGTACGAGCAACTATTAGAAACTCGTTCTTAAATATTGGATCTGCACCACAATACAATTAATCATTTTCTTTGCTTCTTTTTGCTTTACTTTTGGCAGTATAAGGCTTGTGTTATAGAAAAGGAATTGTTACTATACCCATTTTAATTTTTTATTTCTTACTTGGCTGTGGTCTTATCCCAATAATTGGAAATCTAAATATGTCACGAAGTAATAAAGACAGGAAAATTAAAAATGAACTGGTAATTCTCCTATCTTTTGCGTCTCCCGTGGAAAAAAACACTGACATAAACGGAAGTTCAAAAAGTTTTAACTTTGACAACCTAAATGAGCCAAATCCAGTTACCAATTTGGATTCGTCAGCTTCAGAAGGCACTTATGTAGAAAGCAACTGTTTTAGTTCAGCTGAGTCTTCAACCGGCATTGGAGAATGCTCGAAAAGTTTACAAAGTGATTTGGCTGAGTGGTGTGCCAAGTTTAATCCAACAAACGAGGCAATGAATGATTTGTTAAAAGTTTTAAGAAATCACAATTTAAACTTACCAAAAGATTGCAGAACTCTAAAAGAAACTGCACAAAAAACTAATTTATTAGCCATGTCTAATGGATCATATCTGCACATCGGTATTGCTTATCAATTGCAAAACTTTTTTAAAGTAAACAAATATTTAGGTTCAAATATTGAACTGGATATTGGAACAGATGGTCTTCCCTTATCCAAAAGTTCAAATATTCAATTGTGGCCAATATTAGGAAACGTTAAGGGATACAGTGAGGTCTTTTTAATCGGAGCATTCCATGGGCATAGTAAACCCTGTAATATAGATGTTTTTCTGAAGGAATTTGTCAAAGAAATGAACGAATTACAAATACAGAGAATTAGGAACAACAATAATTTAGTAAATGTAAGCATTCATGCATTCATATATGACGCTCCAGCTAAATCCTTATTGTTGCAAGTTAAAGGACATACTGGTTACTATGGTTGCCTGAAATGTGAAATCGAGGGTCATTATATCGAACATAGTCACTTACCCGGAAACAGACAAACCTTTGCGAACAGACGTTGGATTCCGTAGTCGAAACCAACCGTAACACCACAAAAATATGAACCAGATCATATTAGAAAAACTTGATATAGGTTGCGTATCACAGTTCCCTGTGGACTATATGCATTGTGTCCTTCTTGGTGTTATGCGACAAAAATTAAGTATTGGGTCTATTTAAAAAAGCAAAAGTTCTCTCTTTCAAAGAAACAAATCAGTTCTTTAGATGAACAGTTAAATGCTTTAAAGACATGTATCACTTCAGAGTTTTCTAGAAAGCCAAGATCGCTTTACGAATTAGACAGGTGGAAAGCCACCGAGCTGCGGCTATTTCTTTGTTATCCTGGTATTTTTGTCCTAAAAGGAATACTACCAGAACCCTATTACAACCATTTCTTATTACTATTTTCTGCCGTGCGAATTTTATGTGACGAAAAAAAGTGCATTCGCAATAATCAATGTGCCTCTGAACTAATACAAGAATATGTAAAAAAATTTCCGCAACTCTATGGAATTAGTTCGGTGTCCTATAATGTCCACAATTTGATACATTTACCCAATGACGTTTTAAGATTTGGGAACTTAGACAATTTTAGTGCATTTAAATTTGAGAACTATATGCAGGGTATAACAAAATTAATCAAAAAGAAATCTCAGCCTCTACAGCAAATACATAATAGGCTGTTGGAAATACAGGCACATATTTCTCCAAAGGGAGAAATTTCACCATATGCTACCCTTAAATGGCAATTAAGTGGCTCCCTTTATCGTGAAATATTACATAGGAATTGGAAAATTTCAATTTCACCACCAAATAATTTTTGTTGCATTAATGACAAAACATTTAAAATTGTACAAATTAGAGCAAGAAATTGTGATGTATATATATCTGGGTATTTTGTTCTTAATTTGCATAATTTATTTGATTCACCAATCCAATCTTCCGATTTAAAAATTTATTATACCTGTGAACATAAATTAAGCAATTTGTTTGAAGAATTTGAATTACCCTCCATCGAATGCAAAATTATGCAATTGAAAAGCTCTTCTAAAACTATTTACGTTCCTGTTATGAACTAGATATTTTCCTTTCCAGATTTCTGCAATGTCGCTGTCGCAGAGAAAATTTGTATTTAATAAATCAGGGAGATACAAATTATGTCTACAATAACAAGAATCTATTTTGTAATTGTAATTTCAGATGCATCTACTAAGGATGTCTCTAGAGAAGAAAATGATGACGATGGCAGCTTTAATTGGTCTGATGAAGAATTGGCTATATTAATTTTCTTAAAATAAAAAAAAATATGCCACATTCGTCTACACAGCGACCGCCAAAAACCAGACGAACTTCATCTGAAGACTATATGTCTAAAGAAAACATTATTCCATGTAGCTCTTTAACCAGTGGTAAGCTATTATTTGCATGCACTTTCCATGTCTCCCCTAATTTACCACTACAGGCCTACTTGCAAAAAACGCGTAAAAACAGAAAAACAGTTTCGACGTAATAGCATTTTAATGTTCACCAGAATATTGGTTGATGTTGCGTAGAGGTGCAATTTTTTGCATATGATATTCAACTATCGTATAGCATAGCACATATCAATGCAGATTAAGCATATTCAAATTGACCTTCGAAGTTGAGCAGAGAAGCCAATTGTTGACTCATGCTTTTGGCGGAGGAGAATTGTTATCATATAACTTCTTTCTACTTATAGATTCCGAAAAACATGACCGTATGAAAAATAAAATGAATGCTCTGCAAAATACATGTGACAGCCTGTTAGGGAATCAAAAACCAATATTAAGAGAACTGGTCTTAATGAGACAAAGAATTGCTACTGCCAATCGAGAAGTAGACGATACTTCACTTGACCTCCCATGCAAAACCGCAGATTGCTTCAAAGAATTGGAAGCCGATTGTAAATCTGACAATAAGGTGGAAAATTATTCGGTAAGATACTAAAAGTTTTTGATTACTGATAACAATACATAAGTTATTTTCTCTTTTAACCAGAAACAAATGTACAGCTCATGCAGAGAAAATAATTTAACTAAATTCATTAATTTGAATTTAAGAAAATTAATGGAGGACGAAGTCGCTATAAGTTTTTCCAGGCACGGTCAGCAAAACAACGCGGCAGTCAAAGGATTTTTAACCATGAAATTGTTAAAAGGTAATACACCTATTGTGCACTTGTAAAGACTTAATTAGTTTTAGTATCCATAACAGAGTATTACACATTTAATCACTGGTTCTAGTGCTTATAAAGAAAATAAAACTAAAACTTATTAAAAATAACATATTTCAGTTAGCTGCTGACTGATGTCACTTTACTTGAAAATTATGTCAACAACAAAAAAACAAAAAACAGCGCGTTGAAGTTTGTGACAATTGAAATTATATTCAGCATTGCATTAAGGTACAAATACAGTGACTTATCACAGTTCATCAGCACTGAACAATGCATAAATGAATAAAATGCGTAGAACCAAAATATATTTAACCGTGGTGTTTTTATGGCGGTAATCCTTTCCAAGAATAGACCATATTCCTATTCTGGCTAAATGTTCTCCGGCTTTTTTGACAGTTCAGCTATAGTTGATAGCTTAAACAAAAATTTTGAATAAAAAGCATATTTTACTTTTATACTACTTTTTATGAAAGATATAGAAATACTACTATGACAAAAAACGTAGAAAATAGCAACAATATTTGAACGATTGATTAACTTAAAGGAAACTAATAGTGAATTCTTTTCTGCGACTCGGTGTTAACACTGCCAGTGCCACCGAATCTGTCATTCTCGTGCTCTTTTCTTCCCTACTGGTTGGTAGGAAGGAAAGAGCCGGGAAATGACAGATTCGGTAGCGGTGGTTACACCGAGTCGCAGAAAAGAATTCACTACATGATGATTGTGATTGTTGAAACTGGGTCAACTCGGCTCGACTCGAATGTGGTTTATCAGTTGAGTGGAAATGAAAATACCGACTTTATACATATCGTTTCCTCAAAGGGCCAACCAACACGCTCCAGCTCGAAGCGGCAGGATTTTGCTGGTCTTGTCCTAGACGTTCCATCACAATAATTTTGCTCCCCGGTAGTTCCTTATATGACTACCGAGGTTACATGTGTGCGTCTTTAATCAAGCTACAATTATTGATATAAATAATAATAATAATCTAAAGCTCACTGTACTTTAATATTCAGTGGTCGTAATTCTAAAACCTATATATAAGGAAAACTTGAGTACGATGTGGGCGGAAAAAATAAAGAATTTGTTTTTTAATTTTTTTCAGATGCTGCTATTGTATAATTTAAATCTGCGACCGAAGAGGAAGTCATAACATCCATAAAGAGATGGTTTCAACTTGCTAGAGACAGGAAAACATAACAGTGCAAAGGGCAGACAAATAAATTAAGTATTGGATTTAGTTTTTTTTTAATTGGGGAGCGAAGTGTTTGACGCCGAATATTTTTGATCATTGAAAATATCTTAGTTTTAATGTGAAGGAGACATTTTTTATATTATATTTAGTATTTTATGGCAATAAGTCTTATTTTTATTTAATGTTCGACTGTTACTATATTAATATTTTTGATCAATGAAAAGATCTTTGTTTTAATGTTAAGGAGACATGT
Organism: Dioctria linearis; assembly: GCA_963930735.1. Classification (NCBI taxonomy): domain Eukaryota; kingdom Metazoa; phylum Arthropoda; class Insecta; order Diptera; family Asilidae; genus Dioctria; species Dioctria linearis. The sequence continues at coordinate 34,088,056 of OZ005743.1, read as the reverse complement.
TTTTTATTTTATTTTTAGTATTTTGTGGCAATAAGTTTTATTTTTATTGAATGTTCCACTATTACTCTTAATTTATTTGACCAATCTTTGTTTTAATTTAACATATTTTAGCAGTTGTTATACCCAGTTAAGTCCTCTCTGTAAAAACTGTCAAGTAGGGCAATTAATTTAAAATGTCATATAACCAATAATACCAAAATGGCTCACTAAATTATTGCAATAATTAAATATTTTAATAAACTTTATATTGAGTTGAAATTTTTATTCTTTATTCAAAACTATACGCCAGACTGCTGCAGCTTCAAGAAATTATGATGGATTTTTGTAACTATCACCAATTTATTTAGGTAAGTAAACAATTTGGAAATTTGGAATTCATAGCAAATTAGCAAGGAAAACACTTGGATATCCCTACGAATTCGGTATCTAAATCTGACGGAAAACATCTGGAATTCTGTTAGATTTCCTTAAATAAAAATTGCAGAAAAAGCATTGAAATCCATAGGAATTCCATGTAGAAATTGCATGGAAAAGTCTTGGAATTCTATTTAATTTCCATGCGAAAATAACAAGGAAATAACATGGAAATCCGATAGATTTCCACGTTCAGCTCCATCTACCAATACAATCAAAGACTTGGAATCTCGGCGCAGTTACCTTCGGCCAAAGAAGCGGAATTCCGTACGCAAATAGTACGGATTTCCAGGTAAACCCGTCAAAAATGACAAGGAAAACGACCGGAATTCCGTTCAAATTGCTTATTGGGTACTTATATTTATTTATACTTCGGCATAAGGCACAAAAGAGTAGAGAGAAGAATTTAGAAAGAGAGAATTATATAAGGTATATATGCTGTTCACTCAGAGCCTTGTCTGTAACTCAACTAATATCAGATCTTCCCCAGAAAAATTCTTTCGTTTTCATCCTTAAAATTTAACTATTAATTTGTTCACAATAGTACCTCATGTTCTATTTGTAATGCCGAACGCCTTACACACATAAATAATGCAATTTAGAAGAAATTTTGTACTTATTGCTGTTTCTTTCAATATTTGTGTAAAACTGTACTACCATGTAAAGCATTAACATTTGAGGCTTGCCAATATAACATTTTCCTGTTCTGAGCTAAAACGATTCTACACTGAGTCTTGGGGCTGTGGAAAGTAACGATCCCTCCACGATTGCCAATCTTTTCGGTTACTTCTGTATAATTGCCTTTTTTAAGAGCGACTCTTATATTAGCTTTAGTAATTTTGTCCATTTGACAATTTCCACCTACTTCTCCTCTTGCGATGGCGGACCTTATATTTCACGAGGAAATAATTCTGAAGCGCATTTTGGATTTGTCGGAGTGCTTTTCTAGTGGTTCTGACGGTGTTCCTTAGTTTGTGTTGAAAAGATGGCGTCTGTCCCTTGTCTTTATTCTCTGTTATTTATTTAATTTGTCTATTCGTAGTCGTGTTTTTCTAAGTTTATGGAAACTTTCTGTTATTAGGAGGAACGTTGCTTCTAATTATTGGCCAGTAACCAATTTACCTTGTATTGCCAAACTATTTGAAGCCCTAGTTTTTGACATTCTAACTGATCATTGTAAGTTCTAAATTGCATTTCTCCAGCATAGCTTTACAAACGGTAAATCTACTACCACCAACGTAATAGAATTCTCCAACATTCGACAAAATTATAACCGTACCACCAATCTTCTCTTGTGTTGTCCTCCTCTCCTTGCTACATATTCATACTTACCTGACCGTACACAGTGTGTTCTCTTTCGGGTAGTTTTTCCACTGAATTTACAAATACCTCTGGCGTTCCACAAGGTATCCATCACAAATGCCAAAATTTGTCGTACAATTTCGGATGAAAATAAATGTGCTCTTCTATATACCGATGAAAAATAGTTAATTTCACAATTGGTGTTCCACTAATCTTCGACCTTTGAATATTACTAAATATGCAACTATATTATTTTCTAGAAAAAAGTGCCCACAGTATTTTTATTATTCTATAGATGGAAAATTATTGATTTGACTTGATAAGACTAAAGATTTGCGTGTCGTTTTAACTCTCGGTTCTCTTTCGAGGATCGTATTGACTCCATCGTGATTCGTGAACAATGCTAACGCTTTTCATGTTTTTTGAGAAGATAATCTAAAAAATTCTACGATCCTTTTGTCATAAAATCTCTCAATTGTGCCCATTTCGGAAGATTCGCCTGTCCTGTTTGGGCTCCATTTATCAGGGTGTATATTACTCGGACTAAGGCCGTTCAACAAATATTCCTTAGGTTTGCTCTTGGTGACCTTCTTTGGAGTGATTCCATTGCTCTGGCTTCATACTTGAAAAGGCTTAATCTGCTTTAATTATAGACTTCCTGGGTACTTTACATGGCTTTATTAACTCTCCTCAAATTCTTGTGGCTCTTTGCCTATCAACTCCTCCTCGCCCTTTTAGGTATCATGGCTTTTTCTAATTTCCTCATCACAGTTCTAATTACGGTATGCAAGAGCCGATATCAACGTTCCCTCGTCTTTTTAATATAGATTACTCCGAATGCATTAATATTAATATGACTTAGGCAGGCCACACACTGCAGTCAGTTGACTTTGTGTATTACACAAAACAGCGTTCGGTACCGCGAACTGCTCTATTTTACGTCAGTCAGTAACTGAAAAATCAGAAGGGAGTTGACGATTGGCAACTGACTGAGTCGAACCGATTGTTGTGCTCAGTCTGCATCAGCAGCTTAATATCAGTCAGTTGATTGTTGTTGATTGCTGTCGCCGTAAGTAAAAGTTTTTCTTTTGTTAAATAATAATATATAATAATAAAGTTTGTCCTGACTAAAGTACATTTTTCTATAAACATTTTAAAAAGGGATTTACATATAATTTTTACCAGGTGAGATCTTATTGCTTTTCTGAAGTGAACATCCTGAAATTGCAAGTGGAAAAAAATCGTATTATTTGTGAATTTCCTCGAAGCCGCCAGTAATTTAAGAATATTACAGCTCCGATGAAATTTTCAACTTTTTAGTAAGGTTCGGTATATTTTATTATATTTTAAAAACATTCATATCTAAGTAATTATGTTTATGCTCGGAAAGGATGGATGGATTTTTCCACATCCTTCTTCTTGCAATCCTTCTTCTGCTTCTCCTTCTTCGCAACAACTAGTAAATTACTACAGAGCTTATACTTCTTATTGCAATTTTTAAATCAGCTCCTTAGTATTTAACAACACTGTGAAATTTTAGCGAAAAGCGGTATATCACTCAACTTGATCGTCTTTGAATGGATTATTGGAAGCTGTCAGAAGACGATGCAATATGCGCACATGCTACGATTGTCAATCAAACAACGATTAAAAATCAATCAGTTGGTGAAAAATCAGCAGACCAGTCGCTGACAGGACAATTAATTGACTCAGCAGTGTGCGGTGTCCCTTAAGCTCGACTCAAGAGTCAGCTAAGCACGTTTTTATGCTTTTTTTACTGTTATATCTATTTTATACCTTATTATATTTATGTAGATTATTATCAGATGTTATTGAAAGCTAAAAATATTGGATATGACCTTATTTATTTTTATTAGCGGAATATGGAATTAGAAAAACATAAAAAAAAACGCACACGTTCTACAATTTATATTATAATATCTGTAGGTCGAACTCACCACGTCCAAATAAACTCAAACAGTTTTGGGTTAATCCCATCTATCAAAAGAAAACACTGAAAGGAGACTACTTTAATTATAAACAAACAGATACATGAAGAATAATAATGATAAGTTTTTGAATTTATAAAAATGTGCATAGCCTGCTGACACTTGAATTAATGCAACTACACATCCATACTAAACGTCAGATCCTGATTTTTGTGTAGCAGCGGTTTCTAATTAACTAGGTAATTCAAATACTTTGAAGCAAATACTCAGTTAAATTTTTTGGTTAAAAGAGATATGACGATGGAAAAAAGATTCACCTATTTACTTTTACTTCCTATCCGTGTATGGACATGTATATCTATATTATCTTCATTAGCGCGGATTTCACTTACCTGCTTGTTCGTATTACATGTACATTGCTATTTATTCGGTTAAATAGCCAGGTCTTATACCTGTAAACATGCAATACACATTACTGGCTAATTATCTGGGTAATATTCTCGTATCATTAAAGCAACTTGTATCTTACACAATTTTATTCGCAGGACCAACGATATAGAAGATTCTGTAGAGCTTCAAACAATCACAACAAGTAAGCATAGAAGGGATTACTCTCCAACAATGGTTTTCAAGGTGATGATTGTACTTTTAAACAGCATGCAATTTGGTTCTAATAATGAGACTTAAGTAGCTCGAGGAATTAGGGACGCTTTAGTTTATTCACTCACATTATATTCACTGAAAATTTTATATTTGTACTTTGTTTAGGCGCCAGTTCGCAGTCTCAACAAATTCGGAAATATTTTCATTTTTTTTATCGAATTCAGCTCTCACTGAGTTGCCAGAAATTTACACAAAAGCCGATCAAGGGCCATCCTCATCCAGATAGTTGCAGGTGAGATAAACTAACACTGACTTTACACGCCTGATATGTTTCCTTTTTAAATTTTATTGAGAAATTAATTTGCGAGAAAATTTTTGATAGACCAGAGCTGCTCTCTAAGTGGCAATCCGGTTTTCGAAAACACCATAGCTGTGAAATGACATTACTAAAGATTACTACTGAAATTAGAAAATATTTCAATATTGATGACATATATAGGTTTTCTACTAACGCTAGACTTCTCAAAAGCTCTCGTAAACCACCAAAAAATTACTTTAAATATGTTATGGAATTTTAACCTCTCTCTCTTCAAAGGTTACTATTATCATCAACAATTTCTTAACAGGTCGTTTTCAGCAGGTTCATGTAAAAAAATCTTCAATTCTTGATGGGGTTCCACAAAGATCGCTCATGTTCTGCTCATAAATAATTGCATCCCTGATATAATCAAAAGTTCAAAAGTTTACACTTATATCGACTGTGTCCAAATATTTTTAAGCAGACCTGTTTTTTGTACCGCGACAAATAACTTAATTTGCCGCCTTGATGATCACTGCAATAGGTAGATATACCTTGCAAGTAAGTAAATTGGAAGTCCAGGTTCAAATACCTGTACTTTGTTGGAAGTAAGCCCAGGTTCAAATACCTGTACTTGTAGTAAGTGTGCAACGGTACAAAACCTATGCACAGTGCTTGAAATTATAAATGCCGTAGCAGATTCACTTGAGTATAATTAAAAGTCGTTCTTAACTTGTAGAACAATACTAATAATTTTATTGATATTTCTTCCGTTTATATATACAAAATCGTTCATTCAATGTTATTGCCTTTAGAAAAAACAAAATTGATTCGTTTGCATTCGCTTGCTTAAAATTCTTTTTCGTGCAATGACTTACGTTAACATTAAAGCAACTTGAGTGTAATATAGCTTACGCTCGCATTAAATTTACAATAAAATTTGACCTATATTATTTGCTATGAATAAAAATTTAAATTGTATTGCGAAATAATTTGGATATGGAATTTTGTTTATGTAGAGCTTGTTCGGGTTCAATGAAATTGTATTAAGAAATAACAAACAAAATTCCATAACCAATGTAAAGTTCATTAGAGTTCAACATTCTCCCCCGCGTTGAATGCCCAATTCAACTATGATGCTGGTTGCGTCCGCAGCTTGAATTGATTCAATGATGTTGACCTGGGTGTGGGTATTGGTGCGCTGGGTTCCTTGCCTGGGCACCATCGGTGGGCTTGATGTTTCCATGTAAGATATCCTAGAATAGCGATGATAAATAATAATCCAAGATATCCGATGACGAATTGATGAGCATCATGGGTCTGTAAAGGCTGCTGTTCTTCCTTCTTCAATTGCTGTATTCGGTTTTGAATGTCTTGAATGTCCGTGGCTATGTCTTCATGCGATGGTGCTTGATAGAGTATTTTAGCAATTTTGGATGAATGCAATAATTCGGTAAAATTTCTTGATGATACAAACGATGTCGTCATGGTACTAGCATAGATGTTATGGGCTTGTATAGTAAAGAATTCTTCCTTGATAGCGCAATCGTTGGCTAATTTCAAGATTCCTGAACCTTCTAGTGTTTGCTGCGAAACCTTAGTTCCACACACGACATTAACTATAGTTGGTTTCTTCATAACATAGATCCAATGATTTGAGCTTAATAGTTGAATCCATCGTGGTGTTTCCGTGAGCTTCATGAATTAGCAGGATGCTGATGATGATGAGTGGCTAAGGTAGCTGAGTTCACAGGAACTTACATTGGAGCCTTTACGATGAAGAGGATGATGTTGTTTGCACATGTGAGTCGAATATAAAAGGGTGCGTAACAGAGTTACATCCATGATTCGAGTATCTAAGCGCTCTTTTTTTAGTTCAAAGCTTGATACGTGTCTACCGGCTAAAAAGTTGTGGAAAAACATCCGGAGTCTAGGCGTACATGGTCGTGAACCTGTCAATATAAATACAGACCTAAACACTCTAAACCATTATTTTGCTTGTATTGCAAGTAATGCATCAGGTTCGTTGAGCTCTGCAACAACTGGTAGCATTGGCGATGCTGTGGAAGATTTTGCCTTTGCATGTGTGGATGGTCCTGGTCCAGACTCACTTCCACCTGATTTTGTGAAAGTGCTCGCTCCATATATATTGATACCACTTGTTCATATTTATAATTTTTGCTTAAGCACGTCCCAATTTCCAACTCAGTGGAAGAAAGCACATGTAACACCTATTCCTAAAATGCCCTCTGCATCCAATTCCAGCGACTTTAGACCAATTAGCATGCTTAGTTTCCTTGCTAAAGTTTTAGAAAAAATTATGTCCCAACAAATAATCAAATTTATTAACGAGCAGAAGGCTTGGACAATGTGGCAGTCTGGTTATCGACATGGGCATAGTTGCGAGACTGCACTTCTGAGGGTATCTGCAGATATTTGTGAAGCTCTCGATAAGGACCAGATGACAGTACTTGTTCTTCTTGATTTTACCAAGGCATTTGATTCCGTAAACCAAGTTGAAAAATCAATTGGGCTTTTCATCCTCTGCCATTCAGCTTGTTGCTGATTATTTACGCAATCGATCACAAATGGTAAAAGTAAGAAACCTTTGTTCTGATCTTATATATCTTCGCTCTGGTGTGCCACAAGGTTCCATTATTGGCCCTCTACTTTTCACCTTATATTTAAATGATTTACCGAATGTTGTTACTAATTCCTTTACGCGGATGACGTCCAGATTTATTTGAGTAGACCAATAGGTTTGATGGAGGATTGTATTTGTCGCATTAATGAAGATCTTCGTAGTATATATGACTGGTCACTGCTGAATCAACTTTCGTTAAATCCAACTAAGTCGCACTGCCTAGCTATATATAGGAGCCGGATTGAAAAATCGGAACTCCCTCCTGTTTTATTAAATAATTCCGTTCTTGAGTACGTGGACAGCGTCAGGAATCTTGGAGTTTATTTCAGTGCTGATTTCAAATGCTGCAGTCACATTTCAAATTTAATAGGCAAAATCTATGGCACTTTACGGCAACTTTGGATAACGTCTGCTTGGCTTTCTGTGGGCATGCGCTTAAAATTGGCTAAAACGCTACTTATTCCAATCTTTGCTTATTGTAGTACCATCTTTAGCAAACCTGATGCTCGGTGCCAGAGAAAGTTAGATGTTGCTTTCAATGATGCAATACGCTATATTTATAGACTTCCTCGGAATGCTCATGTGTCTCAGTATGTATTGTCACTGCTGGGCACTCCTCTAAAAACGTATTTAGGCCGCCGTGAACTCATTCTTCTGCACAAATTGATATATAGCAAGCTTCCGGAGTATTTGTATGAGAGATTGCACTTCTTGCATTCGGAAAGGGGTTGTCAGTTCTAGCCCCTCGGTTTTCCTCTCAATACGGTGAGCGCTCTTACTTTGTTCATGCCATACGAAAGTGGAACATTCTTCCTGGCAATATGCAGCGAACGGGCTCTATCAAGCATTTTTCTTCTTTGTTAAAAGATTTAGGTTTTTAGGAGCGTAAATGGCACTTACTTTTTACTTTTTATAGTTAGTTAGTTTTCTTGTTTTATTTATTTTATTAATTTCTTATAAGGTTAGGTTTAATTTTTTTTTATTCTTTTTTTTATTTCCACTAACTTTAATTTACATTTTTTTGCTTCGCTTTAATTTTTTTTTTATTATTTTTATTATTTTATGGTGGTATGTTTCGGTTTGTTTTTATATATATTCGTATATTTTTTTTTTATACAACTTGTTTTATTTATTTATTATTTTATTTATTTGTTTATTACTTATTCTTACTTTTATTAATACTTATTTCGTTACCTTAATATGTTTTAGTTAGTTTTTATTTTGAACCAGGAACCGCACCAAATTAGAAGTACGTATATAAGATATTGTAATCTTTGTACATTGGCCGTTAATAAATTTATTATTATTATTATTGAATCGCCAATAATGGTACATGATGACATTTCTTGCTCTGACAGGGGGTAATATTGGTCCCTGTGTAAGTTGATTATGAGATAGTCAGATGATGGCTTTATTGTGATGAATGTTTCATTAACTAAAATTGGCACAGGAACTACTCTCAGCATTTCGAATTGTTCATAAGCGAATAATGGTAGTTTTAGTCGGAAAATTAGATGGGCTGGCAAGACTCTTCCCTCTATCGTCATTAGGCTATATATTTCTAGTGGATGGTCTTGTTTAGCAGGAAGTCGAAGTATTGATGGTAGGTGTTCCTTGATGCGGGTAAGTTCAGTCTCTAGTTGTCTGGGAACTAGCAATTGCGGGTTTATTTTGCCATGATGAGTATCTACCAGTACATCTAATAATATAGATTGAATTCGTTGATAGTTGGTAATAACTAGAATTAATCGAACAGATGCTGCGTTAAAGACTTCCATTGATTTTTGTTCGTGCAATTCTTGATGCAATTGGTTAAGGTGGGCGATGGTCAGGTTTATGTACGTGTCAATATTCCCCAGGTCACCTTCAATTACCTTGTATGACTTACGCATGACGTTTGCTGTAGAGTCTATGATTGATGTTTGATTTTTAAGTAGTTCCAATAGATGGTCGTCATTATCCTTCAAATTTTCTATGGTTTGAGCCATTTTTTCGGCGTACTTCGAATCTAGTACTCCAAATAATGTGTTAGCCAGATTTCCTATTACATCGAGAGGAGCTCTCTTAACTCTTGGGTTGTTTTGATGTTGTAATAATTCATTGTTGATTTGTATTGTCGCCAATAGATCGAAAAACTGTGAAACCGTCAGAGTGCAAGTGCTATTGTCCTTCATCGTTTTGCATAGTTTTTCTAACTTTACTATACCACTGGTGAGCGACTCAAATTCCTTCCAGTAGGTTGTCATGTTGTAGAAAATAACCAAGTTCCACTCATTGGACAGTAGATGCGTAGGCCCCATTCCTTCGAAATATAGTCCTGGTTGCGATTGGAACGGACTTATTTCTACGTCTGGATTGCTCAAGACTGGCATTATAAAACAACTTAGGAATAGTACACTTGAGAGGGAGCTTGTATACCGGCGTTTTTTAGATGTAGACGGACCTTGATCTTGCTCTCTGGAAGTTGATTTTTCTTCGATAGTTGTGTCACTGGTTTGATTCTGATTTGTCTTGTGTTTGGTAAGTCGTTCCTTCTTAGATGCATCGGTTTTTTCCCTTTGCGAGTTCATTTCGGCGTCGCCTGGACCATTCAGTGATTCTTGATCTTGTACGATTGGTAATGGAGCAAGTTTATGTATTGGTCTCCTCAGTATTCCAGATGAAGTCTTGACGTCGGCTACACGAATTAATCCATCTTTTCCCTTGATTGTTTGAATGATGCGGCCCAAGGGCCATTTTAGCACAGGCAAATTATCTTCCTTGATTAAGACCATCATTCCAGCCTGAGCATTGTCACATCGTTGCTTCCATTTATAACGATGTTGTCATTCGTGTAAATATTCTTTGGACCAACGTTCCCAAAATTGATTTTTTAAGTGAGACACCAATTTCCAACGTTGAAGTAAGCTGGTCTGCAATGATTGAGCCTGTGAATCGACGGTGCTAGTCAATGGTTCGCCGATTAAAAAATGACCCGGAGTGAGAGCAGTAAGATCGTTCGGGTCGGCTGAGAGTGGAGTCAGTGGCCTGGAATTTAGTATTGCTTCAATTTCAACTATTACTGTCTCTAGTTCTTCATAGGTGAGAGAAACTGATGCTAAGCTCCGTTGAAGCAAGTGTTGAGCCGACTTCACAGCCGCCTCCCATAGTACACCGAAGTGCGGTGCTCTTGGGGGTATAAAATGAAAATCAACTCCTTTCGTGCTGCAAAATGTAGATATTTTATTGTGTGAATTATCTGAGCAAATTGTATCCTTCAGTTCTATCAATTGGTTTCTTGCTCCTACAAAAATCGTGGCGTTATCACAGTACAAATTCCGGCAGTTGCCTCGTCTACTTATGAACCGTTTGAGGGCTCCAATGAAGGCTTCTGTGGTTAGATCGCTTACCACTTCGAAGTGTGTTGCTTTAGTAGCAAAACAACAAAAGACTGCAATATACGATTTGTGAGGTCGTTTGCCTCTAACCTTGAAGTGTGTCCAGAACGGCCCGCAAAAGTCAACTCCCGAATTGATGAAGGGTCGCGCTGGCTGCACTCGATGTGGTGGCAGATTTCCCATAAATTGGGATAACATCTTTGGTTTCGATCTAGCACAACGAAGACAGTTTTGCACAACGGATCGTGCAGTTGTCTTTCCCTTTATGGGCCAGAATCGTTGACGAGTTATTGACAGCAACGTTTGAGCACCAACATGTAGATTCGTAATGTGTAGATGAGTCATTAATAATCTTGTAATGTCATGAGAGTATGGAAGTAGCATTGGATGCTTGGCATCATACGGTAAATTGGATGCCTCCAGTCTGCCTCCGACACGAATAATTCCTCTTTCATCGATAAATGGACTGAGGCTGCTCAGGGCGCTATTATTGTTGACATGGTTGATCCGTTGTAATTGGTTCAAGTCTTCACTGAATCCCTGAGCTTGTGTTTCCTTGATAATGACTGTTAGAGCGTCTTCTAGTTCTGCCACAGTTAGCTCGATCTTCCCTTTTATACTTGTGTGCTGACGAATATTTGCAATAAATCTCAACACATAGGCAACGACTCTTTGTAATCGTTTGAATGAGTTATGATGGTTGATTGTGTGGACGAAATGCGTTGGTTCTTTGGTGGCTGCTAAGATTATTTTCGACTGTTTTCTCTCCAAATCAATATCAGTTATTGTGTTTTTTGTGGGCCATACGTTTTCAGAGCCATGTAAAAATATTGGTCCGTAGAACCATAAGTTGCAATTTGACAACCTCTCCGGTGGAATTCCTCGAGAGACTAGATCGGCAGGGTTTTCCTTTGATGGGACGTGCCTCCATTGATTAATGGCTGTTAATTCTTGAATAGCTGCCACACGATTTGCCACAAATGTATGATATGAGGAGGACTCGGAATTCAGCCATGCAAGAACAATCTCGGAATCGGTCCAAAAAAAGCATGGTTGATCATGCCAGTTTAAATCGATCCTAATTCGTTGTACTAGTTGGGCAGCGAGTTGTGCAGCACATAGTTCCAGGCGAGGTAACGTTGTAGTTTTGTTAGGAGCCACCTTTGATTTAGCACATAATAATTGTACTGCTATTGTACCATCCTGTCTCCTGGATCGTACATATACTGCAGTTCCATATGCCTTTTCTGAAGCGTCCGAGAAGGCGTGCAATTGTGTAGATTGTGGTATTCTTCCAGAGAATATATGCCTTGGTATCTTAATATCATTTAGAACCTTCAATCCTTCACGAAACCTTAGCCATGCAGACAGAAGCTCGGTTGGCAGAGATGTATCCCAATCGAGTTTTATTCTCCATAGCCTTTGAAGGAAGATCTTTGCCGTTACTATGACTGGACTCATTACGCCGAGTGGATCAAATAAATGTGCTGTGTCTGACAGGACTGTGCGTTTGGTCACCTTGGTTCCTTCTGGCCATACAGTTTTGATACGAAATTCATCTGCCTTTGGTAGCCACATTAGTACTAGGGTTTTTATTTGTCCCTCTTCTTCATCATACAGTTCTACTTGAAGATCGACATCGTCTCTATGAATGTTTTGAAGTAGTTTGGTGTGGTTGGCACACCATTTTGGTAAATTGAAACCTGCTGATTTCAGCAGCTTTGTCAGTTGTTCTTGCATTTCGAGAGCTTCCACTAAGCTATTGGATCCCGTCATTATGTCGTCTACATAGAAGTCGCGTTTGAGTATCCTTGACCCAAGTGGAAATTTATCAGCTCCTTGCACTGATAGCTGTTGTAAGCATTTAATTGCCAAATATGGTGCTGAAGTAGTTCCGTATGTGACAGTCTTAAGTTGGTACGATTTAATTGCTTCATTAGGATTATCTTTCCATAGAATCATTTGATATTTTCTGTCGTTTTCGTGCATTAAGACCTGACGGTACATTTTCTCTATGTCCGCCGTAAAGACGAATCGTGGCATTCGAAACCTCAGAAGTATGGAAAAAAGTTCATCTTGGAGCCTCGGGCCAGTACTTAGTAGCTCATTCAGGGCGATATTTGATGAGCTTTTGGTTGAACCATCAAAAACTACTCTAAGCTTGGTGTTGTCGGGTTTCATCACACAGTGATGTGGTAAATAATAGTACGGCTTGGTGATGTTGTCTGGATTGACCTCTTCCATATGTTCAACTTGTAAGTATTCCTTCATAAAGGCCACGTATTGCCCCTGGATTTCTGCATTTTTTACTGAATTTTCGTTCCAAGGAGAGAAATCGTTGTAAAACAATGTCCCTGGATTCACCTAATTTACTTGGATGGTGTAAAAAAGGTAGTTTTACCACAAAGCGGGCTAACGAGTCTCTTTGTGTGGTCTGACTAAAATGAGATTCGCATTTAACTTCAGCGGCAGTTGAACTTGGCCGATGCGACTCAATTTCTTCGAGCTTCCAAAACCTTTCAATTTTATCGTCAAGGGTGAGGTTTCCTTCATTACAGATGCCACATGTTGCTTGAGATTGGTTGGTACCTTGTATCCTTCCAGCAAAAACCCAGCAAAAAACAGTGTTTTGCAGAGTTGGTAAATCGTCTCCAAGTTTTATTTGCCCAGTCGACAGGAGTTGATAATAGAAATCCGCTCCGATCAAAAAACCAATTTGACTGGGGCGATTGAAATTTGGATCGGCTAGCTCTATGTTTCCCGGGATGGGCCAGGAGTCCGTATTCAACGAATATGTTGGTTGATAAGAAGTTATTTTTGGTAATATAAAGGCTTCTACTCTGGTTGAGAATTCGGTCAATCGTGATTGCAATACTAAATTGACTCGATAGTTAGATTGCTGCTTGCCTTCACCGATGCCTTGGATGCTCATAGAATCTGGTGTGCCTTTTAAACCCAATTTTTTGACTAATCGTTCCGTTATAAAATTTAGTTGTGAACCAGAATCTAAAATTGCCTTGCATTCTACATTATTGCCTTCATTATTTCTTAACTTGATGATGACAGTGCTTAGCAGCACGTAACCTCTTTGATTCTGAGCTGTTTGTGCTGCTAGGATTGTTGAGTTACTACCCTCTGCGTTATTATTGGTTGGTCCAGACATGTCTGCAGTGCGTTTCTCAGCGATTGATTGCCGTGGTTGTAGTTGTAATTGATCCGTTGATGATATTATCCTTCCAGGAGTGTGAGATGATTTACTGGACTCTTCAATATGAACTAGCGTATTATGCTTTTTGGAGCATTTCAAGCAATTTCATATAGAGCACTTGATTGCTGAGTGTCCGTCTTTCATGCAGTTGTTGCATAAGTGGTTCCTTTTCAAGATTTGGTATCTTGTACCTGGCGCATGTGACAGAAATTCTTTACACAGATATAGTGGATGTTTCTGTTTGCACACAACACATTGTCTCCCATTAATTGTCGATACGAAAGAAGACGATTTTGACGAGTGACTGGATCGTTCTTGAATCGCGTGACGCTTATCTCTTCCTAATGCTTCTAGAGCTTGGAAGCGGTTCTCTAAGAACATTAAAAAATGCTTAATCGTTTGCAGTTCTCTTGGTGATTCCAATGATTGCTCGTACAATGTGTGTGTATTTTTGTCCAATTTCTTAATGAGTATGTGAATGAGCAATGGATCCCATGATTCAATGGAGATCCCAAGGTTTTTTAAGGCAACAATGCACTCATTTGTGTTGTCATGCAGTGCCTTGATTGCTGCAGCCCCTTCGGTTTGAATGGTTGGCTGTGCTAGAAATTTGTTGATTAATGCAGTCACCAATAGTCGTTTGTTGTTATATCGATTTTTTAATATGTTCCATGCCGTTTCATAATTTCCATCTGATATTGACAAATGGTGTATTAACGCTTTTGCTTCACCAGTTAAGTTGGAAACCAGGTAAAACATCTTTTGTGCGTTGCTGATGGGATAATTATGAATCAGTTGGATATATAAGTCATGGAATTGTGTCCACCTTAGGTAGTTGCCATCAAAATTGGGAAGCGTTATCTTAGGCACTTTTATTGCTGTACCAAGATCAGATTTATTCTGAGGTGGGGATGATGCAGAGTCCTGCAAGTTCCGTAATTGTTGTTGCAGCGATATGATAGTGTCTTGCACCCAGTCATCAACTTCAAAATAGAATTCTGTCTTATATCCACAAGGCTCTTCACTCGAGACAGATTCCCATATAACCTGATTATTTTGGGTGATATCTGCCCAATTGGTTTGAAGCAATTTAAGCTTGAGTTCATAGTAAGGCCTTGGATGTGTTTGATGTACCTTAGACTCAATGTCACGAATGTAATGGACCAATGTGCTCATTACTGATCTTTGCTTCTTGACTAATTTCACGACATCTTCGTTTTCATCTGTAATGGTGAGATTGAAAACAGTAGTATCTCGGTCATCTTCTGAGAGCTTTGGCGCTGATAATTTTATATTAGCCTCCTTCAATTTTTCCTTAAGGTCGTTGTAGACACTTTCAATTTCTTTGTAGTAGTTATTTTTGAAGTATAGATGATCACTATTACTCTGCTTAACCTTGATTAACCTTTCGTTATTGTTCGTGAACTTGATCCATAGTGACTCCAATTGATCTGATACCTTATTCAGATATTCTAGATTCCCGCGGGTCACACGTTGAGGGGTCTCAGTGTTGAACGCCTGCAACAGGTCTTCTATTTTTCTTCCTATCACGGATTGTTCCGAAGCTAATGTCTCCATGATGAGCACCTTATCGTCTTTAGAATCGTAGATGTGGTATATACTGATCTCGTGGCGATCACGTCGGGGTCACCAAAATGTTTTTTGTACCGCGACAAATAACTTAATTTGCCGCCTTGATGATCACTGCAATAGGTAGATATACCTTGCAAGTAAGTAAATTGGAAGTCCATGTTCAAATACCTGTACTTTGTTGGAAGTAAGCCCAGGTTCAAATACCTGTACTTGTAGTAAGTGTGCAACGGTACAAAACCTATGCACAGCGCTTGAAATTATAAATGCCGTAGCAGATTCACTTGAGTATAATTAAAATTCGTTCTTAACTTGTAGAACAATACTAATAATTTTATTGATATTTCTTCCGTTTATATATACAAAATCGTTCATTCAATGTTATTGCCTTTAGAAAAAACAAAATTGATTCGTTTGCATTCGCTTGCATAAAATTCTTTTTCGTGCAATGACTTACGTTAACATTAAAGCAACTTGAGTGTAATATAGCATACGCTCGCATTAAATTTACAATAAAATTTGACCTATATTATTTCCTATAAATAAAAATTTAAATTGTATTGCGAAATAATTTGGATATGGAATTTTGTTTATGTAGAGCTTGTTAGGGTTCAATGAAATTGTATTAAGAAATAACAGACAAAATTCCATAACCAATGTAAAGTTCATTAGAGTTCAACAAGACCTCTTGGACTTACTGAATACTATTAATGAATATCTAAACCATCTTGGTGAATGGGCGCATAACAACAAACCAAAATGTATGTAACTTTAAGGACGTCTAGGCTATCAATGATTATGATGAAACTCATCAAAACCTTGTTGAATCCGAATTTTACTTACGATTAAAGATTTAGACGCTACGCACATGTTCTAGGAAATTAAAATATATCTAAGCGCTAACTGTTATGCAGAAGCTTATTCGCTCAGATCATCGCACGTATTTATCAGATGAATTGCAATTTCTGCACTTCCAAATACACCTAAGCTTGCTGATACCACCATTTTGTGCGCATTCAGCTCGCCATGGCTTTTACTTTATCTATACATTCCACTTATGGAATTCATTCCAAACATATGGAAGATGAGTGGAACTGGGGCTTTCAAGAGGTACACTTATCTGTAAGCAACATTTTGTAGCTTTAGAATAGCATGATGTAGGTTGATCGTCTGCCAAAAAACCACTGACTATCTGAGGCTTAAGTATACCCGAACGTAAGACTTCTTATTGGAGCCAAATATGGCGCTATATGTCAATTTACAAATTTTCGAACATTTGTCTACAGTGATTTTAAAGAAATCAGAAGAAAACAGCACCATTTGAAAATCAAAGGAAAATATGAGAAAGGAAATGGTTTTACTTAGTCTATTGAATTGTATTAAGAATGAAAACGAAAAAAAATCTTATTAATTAATTAGTTGATTAGGCGCCAAGAGCAGAAAACTGAGAAAGATATCAAATGCAGCTTGGCTTGATTTACATTTTCGGAAAATTTAATTTAGCTCTATTGTTAACTTCCAAATAGTAAGCAGCACATTGATCTTTACTTTTAAAAGTGTTTACTTTCTCTGAACCAAAACTCTCAAATTATTATTTACTTTATACATACTTTACTTGTTTTGAATTTAATTTTAATATTTATGCTTACGTCACATGGGAGCCTGGTGCAGATGTTTACAGAAGCCTTTCAAAATGTCCTCAAAACAAATACATTTAAAATCCTCAGGGACTGTAGAACCGACACGACGATATAAAAATTTACTTTGTAAAGTCCATGCTCGGAAGCACAAAAATATAACTATCCCACGTATCCTTTGGAATATGCCTTAAAATATGGCCTTTTTTAAATAAATTAAAATTGAAACCATCCATTCTAACGGAATGTTTCGATTTCTTCTACAATGGTACCATAAAATATAAAAATCTATACACATAATGTATGAAAGGAATTTCTCTTACGTGGATTCATTGAATTTGACAAAACAAAATTTGAATTTTGCTAAATATAATTCTTAACATAATTTCCAATTTATTGCGAACCTAAATATACAAAAGCCATGTATACATGACTTGAGTAAGTAATATCATTAATTTAATTAATTACATTAGTATTACCGTGTACAGTTCAATAGTGCTCAAAGGATCCTTACCAATAATTGCGTTACTAATTACCAATCAATAATGGAGTACCTTCTCTGTACGAGAAGAGCTCAACTTGATGTTGCAGTTAGCTAAGTATAGTATACAGTACACATATAGCATAACCAACCAACCAACCAACCAGCAGCCAAAATAAAGAGCAAATTACTTCTTTTTATAAATCCGTATTTAAAAGCTTCGAACCGTTTTCCATTGAACAAATTTTTCAACAGAAAATTTTACCCCCGAGGATGAAGTAATCAATTAGGCTGGCAACAGATATTGCCAGCAAATTGCTTGTTTAGATGAAAGCTACTTCAGAGAGTTTTGCAAATTATTAAGATTGGAAGTCCTTAAAATTTCCTTCTTTCATATTTTTTTTCATTCTTTCGCTCTTACAGTTAATATTTCATCACTACAACATTTTATTATTAATTAGGACAAATGCCCATGGGAACAAATTTTATTTTTACAGAAGTTTTTAACTTGATAATTATTTATTGACTGTGTGTGGGTGGACTATCCGGATGGAAAAAGGGAGCTCTTCGTAATTAAATAATTTTGAAAATCAATTGTGCAGGCAAGGAGCTCAAATGATTGTAAAGAAAAAAAAAACACTAAAACGTGTACAAATTTAATGGATCTATGGGGAATGTAGGAATGATAATTTCAATTGAAAATGTTATTCAATTCAATTCAATTTAACCTTCATCCGCCGTTTAAACAAAATCACATTAAAGTCCCTAGGGTCTTTTTTGACCGATGGCCTATTTTGTAGTAAAAAAACAAGATTTTATTTTAACTTCATTGAGAAAAATAATATAGAAACATACTTCAAAATGGAATAATATAATAACAAGTAAAAAAGCTAGAATTGGTATAAGACCAATTCTTATGATACCCTACATGAATGCTCGTATAACATGTCGTATGATCACCGATCTATGCAAGTTTGGTTTTTGAAGTGGTTTTTCGCATATATTTCTAGAACGGTTTGTCGGACAGAAAAAATGAATATAACCAATTTTATAGCATTTCGTATTCTGAAGAAGTTTTTCGTACAATAAAAATGTCTTGGACTGATCGTTTTCACAGTATACGTTAAAATCCCAAATTTTTATATGGCAACACCAAGAAGGAGTTACCCGAATAAGTCCATTTTTTAAATTTTATTTGCTGGTACAAACAGAACACCATGTATCAAATTTCAGCTCTCTATATCGATGCGTTCTCAGGCAGTGTCCAAATATACAGTGGAAAACGAAAGTTTTGTATGGCAACCCCACGAAGGAGTTGCCCGATTTGTTTCATTTTCGAACTTAATTTTACTTTTTTTTTTAAAGTCCGTGTACAAAATTTCAGCTCTCTAAGTATACGCGTTCTCGAGCTATCGTGCGCACAGACAGACAGACAGACGGACGGACCGACATGCAAAAATCAAAATAACTTTTAATAGGGTGTCCAATTCATTTTGCTCTACCATCATTATTTCGAGGTGTTACAAACGGAATGGCAAACTTAGTATACCCCTATGATTTCATCTAGGGTATAAAAACGGTTTTGATGCTACATTATGTATTCACAGTGTGCAATTCAAAGAAAAGAAATGTCGCAGATGTTAGCTAGTAGATGCAGAAGTATTAGTTAGATATTGCTGAGCATTTAGAAACCGTGGAAGACGAACTCTTTCGACCATATGCTGCTTTACTAGCGACTCGCCAACATTTGCAATAAATAAGCATCTTCTATGGTGTTTTGAAATATTCCACTCTGAACACACACTTGTCAATAGAACGAAAGCATTGAGTAGTGATATGTCCAAGTTATTAGAAAAGACAACCAATGGCCACCTATTTGTCTTCTGCGAGAACTGTAGCATGCAATCTTCTTGTCTGCAGTGTCGACACTTCATTTTGTGTTAATGTAATCAATAATAATTTTTGGTTTTTTCTTGTTGTCAGTTTCAATCTCCTTCGCATTATGAAATGTACTTTGTAGAAGCACGCAGTTATTTTTTGCGTGGAATGTAAAAAACAATTGTTGTATCCTGGATAAATGCAAAGATGGAACTACATAAAAGCTTTCCTTTCACATCATGAAGAATAGTTGGGATTGATGTTTTACGTAAGCTCCGACCATTGTCATGTTTCCGCTCAGTGATTTTTGTCCAAGTTCATGTAACGTAAATAATTCCCAAAAGTTACGTTTCTACCTCTGAGCACTGTTGTAAATAAGTCTAGAACTACACGCTTATCTTGATTTCTTTCAGGCTCCGTATTAGCTTCCTTTCGTGGGTAAAGCTGAATATTCCATAAGTTGTTTTTACTATCGCAAAGTAGCCAAAATTTAATGCGGTATTTGGCGGGCTTATTAGGCATGTACTGTCGAAAGGGACATCTTCGTCGAAAGACAACTAGCTGTTCGGCAATTGTTACTAACTCATCTGGGTTGTATAAATTCGGTAGTATTTCTATTCATTTATCCCATATCTCTTTGATTGGCGCATGTTCATCGGCGTTTCTGCGGACAGTACGTGTGTTAGAATTATCATATCTTATGACTCTTGATATAGTTTCGAATCTTTCGAGAGACTAGTAGCACGAAAAATAGGTCGACCTTTTTCATCATGCAATAAATACATGCATAACCACACCTACTAAGATCAAAGGCCGAATATATGCCAGCTCTATGACATCCATAGGTTTCAAGCTCTCCTTATATATTCGTTGCCCTTTCAAGTTTGTGCTCTCGATTTGTAATGTTTTTAATGTACCGTTTGCTATCATCAAGTGGAAGGTAGACATTTCCTTAGAAATACGAGCAACTGCATATCTAGTAATCCCGGGTGATAAATGTGTTACATTTGATGATGCAGCTTATGGAAAAGGATCAGAGAACCATTCGATTTCGTTTGTCTTTCGAAAAGTATGAATGAACCGGCGTTTCCAAAGGCATATCATTATTATCACTGTCCTAAGAGTCTTCATTAATTTCCACAACGTCTGAAGCTTCTCAGGAAGTATCGCATCGGATGAGAATTCTAGTGCGACTTCATTTATTTCTTCTTCGTTTAGCACCCGTTATGACATTTTTAGCTAACTCCCACCAAGTAATAATTAAGTTTGAAATCGCCCTTACAGTACTCACCTCGAAAATATGAAATATATCCCCAATATAAACTTCGTCAAAACAATATGCTAACTAAATTAATCCTTTACACGTATAAAAAGCTCTTTCAGTTTCTGAAACAATTTGAATACTGAAATATAATTTCTAAAGTGTAATTACTTGGAAAAATAAAATAAAGGGCTGCTACTAAAAACAAAATCTGATCAACTATGATTTTCTTTTAAAATATTTGATGTATAAGATATTGCAAAAAAAAAACAGAATTCAGTTGGATTTCTATTTTATAATTAAACTGCAATACTAAAATTTGTTAAGGATCACTTTAGACCCAAGGAACTATAGTCTGCCTATTTTTGTAGCGGTATAACTACTACACCAAAACCTATAATTTTTTGCACACAGCTTGCTTTATGTAATTATGTCATAAAATTTTAAGTCCGTCATTCATATAATTTGAAAGTTACTTAAAAATTAATATCGATTTGGGTCGAAAAAGGGCCTTGGGTCTGATTAAGGAAGATTCAAGAAACATTTAAAAGCCTATCTAAACATAAAGTTGAAAAGAGAAAGAAAATAAATTAAACACAATACAAATTAGCAGAGAAATAACAAACTTCTGTCTTAGTAGAGTCATAATTGGGGGAAAAGTTAGATATAAAAGTTGTGAAGTTTAAAAAGCCGCTTATCAGGAGAGATGTATTGGTTAATAAGCTTCCGAAAGGCACTCGGGGAGCTCGTTCCTTGTAAATGAGTAGAAAGTAGTTCCAAACTCGAATTGTTCGAACGAAGAAAGAAGCTGTCCATAAGGTATTAGAATATATTTCTAGAAGATCGCAGGAATATAAGCTGACTGTACAAATAGGGAGGATTTTTCAATTTATTTATTGAATGGGGGAATATCAATGCCTTGCGAACGAAAAGAATACTCAGAGTCTCAGAGCTTTAGGAAACATACTCGCGACGTTTTTGATGCCGGAAAACACATTTTCATGCACTTGAGTCACATACACCCCAGTTGCTACATTTCGCACATATTTTTGCAGTTCATTCTTCCATGGCCATTAATGCACTGTTGGGAAAATTTTTCGCTTAGGAACTCATTTTTCACGATACATCAATTCCGCACAATCACGAGAAGTAGAGAAGTCTACTTCTTCACCCAAAAAAGTACATTCGATGGACAAAGCTTTCCCTCGCTTAATTGAAATAAACATTGTTAATAAAATATGTTCAAAGTATCATAATGCATCGTCTAAGATATCTCATGTCTGTTCATGTCGGGCCTAAAATGGGCATTAACAGTTCAGCTGCAATCAAGGTATGAAATTGCACTTGGTAGACCAATGAATTTTAGGTGCTTCATATAAGAATTCTGCAGAAACATGCTTGGAAATTTAATGCCCAATGAGCTTACTCACAGACAACATCTTTCTGCATTCATTTGCCCATACATAAATCATCCAACCGACTTTTCACCCATTTTCGCGATCCTATAGAGCATAAATATAGAATTATGTTGCCATTTTATTCTTTTCGATACGCATGCGCCAGTGAAGTAAAATTAGCGGCTTCTAAATAAAATCACTGGAAAGTGTAGTAAATTGTATATACGAGACTTGGGGTGTAGTCCTGGATGCATGGAAAATGCGCTTGATTCTAAGTAGGAGTAGAGCACCAGCCCTACTGTAAAGGCTGCCGGCAAGAATACGTCCAAATCATGTTCTAAAGGAACCAAAATATCGTGTAAAAACCCTATCGGTGTGAGAGAATCTCGGTTTTATGGCGAAGGGGTGAAAAGGCAAGAGGAACGTAACCAAGTCCAACCAACCCTTGACCCAGCCTTAACCAAGTTAATTTACTAATGACAATTCTGCCATTTCGAATAAAACGTCAGATTCGTGTTTTCTGTGCCGCGTTGTGTTAATTTTAAATAAAATCATGGAAGTGACAATTAAATCTAGCTGTGCGGTTCTATATAAATAATCGCTGAAATTTTCCCGGAAAGACGTTCTTCAGGCAGGGTGAAATGCTAAAATTAATGCTGAATGTAATGTTTCTTTTCCGCAATTACGTTCAAAAGAAGTGAAAACAAGTAAAAAAGCTAGAATTGGTCTAAGACCAATTCTTGCAATACCCTAGATGAATGTCCGTATAAAATTTTGTATGGTCACCGATCTATGCAAGTTTGACTTTTGAAGTGGTCTTTCGCATATACTTCTAGAATGGTTCGTCGGACAGAAAAAATTATTGTAAGCAATTTTATATTATTTCGTATTCTGAAGAACTTTTAAGTACAATAAAAATGTCTTGGACTGATCGTTTCCACAGTATACATATGTAAAAAACCTAAATTTTTATATGGCAACATCTCTCTACGTCGATGCTTTCTTAGGCAGTGTCCAAATATATAGTGGAAAACGAAAGTTTTGTATGGCAGCCCCACGAAGTAGTTGCTTTATTTGTCTCATTTTCGAACCAAATTTTACTTTTTTTTAGTAAAGTCCGTGTACAAAATTTCAGCTCTCTAAGTATACGCATTCTCGGGTGTTATCGTGCGCACAGACGGACGGACAGACGGACAAACGAACCGACATGCAAAAATTAACATAACTTTTAATATTATGCGTGGGTATCCAATCCATTTTGGTCTACTATCATTATTTCGAGGTGTTACAAACGGTATACCCTAGATTTCATCTAGGGTATAAAAAGGAAAAGGAAGCAAAAATATCAAGATGAGTGCTCAAAATATTTCTTTGTTTACGTTTTTGAGTTCCCAACTTTTTTTTATTGTCAGTTGCAGTTCACAATTTTAGTTTATTTTAAACAATTACGCATAAGCCCCCTTCAAAGATATTTCAAATATACTACTTCCATGAGCATAAGGAATACACAAACATAATTCTACCACATAGTGCCAAATGCCCCAATTTTCAAGGTTATTGTGCTTCCTTTAGATATATGTTCTGGTCCAAATTTTTATGACTGAATGCGACTGAAATATTCTAAAAGAAAGTAATGCGTTTCTACGCCGCGCTGTCGGCTTATATAGAAATAAGAAAAAAGATTGTCAAGAAAATGACTAAGAAAGTATGGAGAATGCAGCGTCATGTACTGATATAGTTATGCTCATATGCTTTTGCTTTCGTTTATTACCTGCTCACCTTCATTTGATAGTGATATTAGTGGATGACTTTACCATCCGATGCCTTTACTAAAAAAATGAAAATCTTCCGACTATGAATACTATTAAATCTGATTTAATAAGGCCGGATGAGTTACCTCCACGATTTAATAAATTCATCGCATCTAATCTGCAAATATTTATAAGATATAAATATAACTCATATCAAAGCATTACAGTCTTCTTCTAAGTGACTACATGACAATTAGCCTTTTTCGTTTCTTAATTAAGGTTTTACTGAAGATAATCATTATGCTGACTGTGAGTTTTAACGATCTAATTCGAATTATAGCTGGGAAACTTTTATGCTTAAAGTTATGTATGTATGTACATCAGATATTCACGAAGCTTCAGCCAAAGACGATTTTATAATTTTCAGTTTAAGTGAACGCGATTTCAGTCCGGCATTCAATTCAATAAATTATTTGAAGCTACTGAGACAACGTTCACAAGGATTTTTCCTTTCTGCGAAAAAGTACAGTAAAATTAGTCAAAAACTTATTAAATGCACGTAGTCATTTTGCTAATGTCATATGTTCATATGCGATATTGATGTTCAGATAAAGTGTCTCTTATATGTGGAGTACCAGAAGGATCTATACTTGGACCCTTACTATTTTTCCTTTATATAAATGACATTAAATATCATATGCTCCTACAAGTACAAATGTATTTAAATGTAAATGAATTGGCTGGATGGAGAATTGCGTATATTATTTCTTTGAAGATTTACAGCGTGGGTCTTATTGGTCAGTGTTAATTATCTTAAGAATTGAATCTGGGATTATTTAACGATTTTAGAACGGCTTAAAATATTAATTCATTTTTATTTTTTTTTCTTATTTTTTATGTTTAGAGCTCCGTACCCAAAGGGTGCTAACGACACCTTATTGCCAATCCTCCGCTGTCCGGACGTCCGTCCGTCCATCTGTCCGTCGGCGGGCTGTATCTCTTGAACCATAATAGGTACACACATGAAATTTTTGCGGAGTGAGTAATACTACAGCTGATATAACAACAAGTAATGAAAATAAAATAAAGTTAAATATTAAAAGGGGTTCCCATACCCATACAATGAAATTTTGTTTTTGATCGATCTAAAATGTACATAGTGTTAAATTTTGTACGATGGTACGGAACCGTTCATATGCTAGTCCGAATCGCAATTGACAGCTTTTCTTTTTTATTTTTTTTAATTAGAAAAAAACATGTAAAGATTCGAACGCATTACAAACAGAGTCTTTTCTGAAGTTTATGTGGAACCCGCTAAAACTACTTTATAACATTAGAAAATATTTGAGTGCCTTTGGAAATAATAGCTAAGCTCTTATTCTCTCTCTTTCTCTCTCTCTCTCTCTCTACCTATACATATCTGATCATCTAACGCAAGCGGTAATCAAGCAATAAGTGGTATATGATGTGCGTGGACAAATTCCACTGACGATGTCAGAAATTTTAAATATCGGTGAATATTTACAATTGAACATCCTTTCCAACGTTGACATGTACATACATTGCTCTTCAGAAAAGAGAGATATATCGGCCAAATACGTATATTCTGGTTGCAATTACGCATTACGCTTAATATGTGTTGCCAGCTTTCACAAATAAATTATTTTAAAATAGGTCTGTACAACAAAATAATGTATGCTTGTATCAGAATGTTTTGGCAAAATCTGGATTTGGTTCATTGGCCACAAACAGCTTATTGGAACACCGGAAATTTTTATTAGGAATATTTTTTCTAGGATAATGCAAGCAGTCCTTATGTAGCTACAGCAATATATTTTATCATTCATACGTTGATATAATTCACTCAAATTTCTTAAATATTATCCTGAATATAAAAAAAATATCCATAGACAAAGCGCTAAGGGACCTGGAAGACCGGAAGTGGACCGGAATTGGCGAAAGAAATTATTTGCGCTAATACAGGTAGTTACTTTTTGTTTCTTGTTTGTTTTGTTTTTTTTTTAAGTTTTAAACTACCAATCTATTGAAACCATTTGCCATATTTCCCAAGGCTTGGGAACAACCGTGTGGGGGTGTGGAGGGGGGGGGAGGGGTATCAGTTTCATTATAATCTTATAATGGGATTAAGTTCATACAACAAAATTCGTCCACTGTGTCCTTTGGATTGTGACGGAGACTTACGGTAACATGGGCTTTCCTACTAATAGTTTTGTGTAATTATACTCTACAATTATTCTCCTATGTAGCCTATCATGCTATGTTGTACACAGCTACTATTCTAAATAACAAAAGATCGAATTAAATGTTAAAAAGTCGCTCAATAGTTACACAGCCTCCCTTGTAGCCAAATGTCATTCTACAACAACCTATGTAGGTATGTTAATTTGACGATTTTCTGTCTACTCGTGTGTGTGCATGCTATTTTATTTATAATTCCAAGAATATTATAGAAATTAGCTGTCATTTAATTGAAATTCCATATTACCTCATTTTAAATCTATCATAGCGCCTAGAATTCCACAGGTGTACTATATTCGACAAACTCCTCTAGACATGCACTTATATTGCCGTAATATGAGTACAACTAACACTCCCCATCCGCTTTTATTCTATTATCAAGTGTGCAATTTAGAGTAGTTTCACTTCAAGTAAACTATCTACCGCAACTAAGCTCTCTCATTCATAGGTTCATAGAGGAAAATTCTCTCTATAATGTTGCACCACAAGAGCCACAAGAGCCTATTAAATTTCAATAAGTAATGGCCTTTTTCCAACACGATACACTACTTGGAATATGGAAAAAAATTCATTAGCATGCAGCGCCCTAGTTCATAAAAATAATCACAAATATGTTTCTGGTCCTGGGAAAAAGCTGATGTCGCGCCTTATCTTAATTGAAGTTAGTGGAAGTCATAAATCTGGGCTTTGTATAGGTACACTGGGGACATTTATAAAATCAAGTTTCTAGTATTTTCTCTCCTTTTTTAGGGTTCCGTACTCAAAGGGTAACAACGGGAACCCTACTACTAAGCTTCGATGTCCGTCCGTCGCCTGGTTGTATCACATGAACGTAATAGGTTGACCATTGAAATTTTCACAGACTGAGTATTTATTTCTATTGCCGCTATAACAAGAAATTATAAAAAAAAAATTGACAATTAAAGGGGGCCCCATACAAGAAACGGGATCTTTTCGGTGTTTTTTTCCTCGTTTTATTCTCATTCATTATTATTATCATAAGTAGCCAGTTTTTTTTTAAAGGACAGCATTATTTTTTCAAATGACGCCTACTCTCATTTGACTCAAAAATGGACATTTTCGTTGTTTAAAAGTGACTTCTTTCAGTTGTTTACACTTCTGCCCGAAATTATTTATCCACACCTCGAGGAACAATCAGTCGTACAGTCGCAGGGGATAAGTTGTAGTACCGATTTTGGTGCTGGTGCAAGGAGTATTGTAATAGGCTGCAACGACCCGTTGATTTTCTTCCCCTCCCACTGTTCTGATTTTTTGTTATTGCCAAGCCATAATCTGAATTTTGTAGAATACTCGAGATGAATGCTGACCACCCGCCTTTGAAGTTGGTGGTAATAATTTGAGCCTTGATTTTTTTTTTGCAGCGGTTTTTTTTTAAATTGGTCAAGTCTACATGAATTAAGCGAAAGATATGCAATTTTCTTCGCACATTTCTATTGGGATTTTAACAATAAGCGCATAGGCATCATCCACCGCTTGTTTCACAATGAATCCTTTATTTTGAAGAAATATTGTTAATGATGAAATCAATCTGATTTTGTGCTTATCCAGTAAGACTGGCGAGAATCATTACGACGGTGGAGAGCGCGAGGATTTAAGGTCAAGCATACTATGTAATACTCGTGACTCGTCGAATTCATAAATAGAACATATTTTTGTATGAGTATACAAAGTTACAAAGTCTTTGCAATTTTTTTTGGATATTTTGCGAATTTCGGTATAATTTGCCTGTATTACTGTCCCTGGAACATAGCTATGTTTTGCCGCCCCTTTCCTCCGTTACATTTTTTTATTTCTAACCCTTTAATCTATTATCATCTGTTTGATGATTTATGATCGCGAATCACAAAACACCCTGAATATTTTGCATGCCTCTGTGCTAGACTACTATTACATTTGAGCTCAACCAGGAGGAATGTTTGTTGCCTTCGTGTATTAACATTCGAAGAATGTAGAGGAAATGAATCGCTATTCGTAAAGACAAACCTTAAGACAATATAAATATAAATTTGTTGAGTTTTCCTAGTTATTAAAATCTATGATAGGTTGCTTCACAGAATAACATATAAGAATAGAATTGGTCTAAGCACTGCACCCTGAGGGACGCTATAATAATATCGGTGAGTCTCACGAAGGGCATAAAACATTTTTAACATTTGTGTCTCTTCTCAAATAAATATGACCTTAATTATGATGATTATTTATTTAAAACGAAGTATGGAAAAAAAGCGCGGAATCTAGTAAAATTGTAAGTTGTATTAGCCTAAATTTCTAAAATATTGTTAACTTTTGTTTGTTTGTTATTGCTCAAAATTGTCCGACAAAAATATAGCCGCAGGAAAGTGAATAGCAACTTTTCATTAAAAGTTGCTTGTTGTTGCTGGTTATAGGTGACTGTACCTAATATCAAAACAGTCGAGTTTGATTTTCTGTGTGGGTGCTCCGTGCCTACTATACACTATTGGTACTGTGCCCACGATTTGCGACTGTGGATCAGTCCCTTCCGATGTGGCTGTCAGCTTAATGTGTACGTTTCGAAAGAAGCTAAGTAGGCACGCCGGTTGAATATTGGTCGCAGCTGATCATGTATGACAAAAATCAAAACAATTTAATTAAATTCTATTTTTATGCGTGATATAAGTGCAATGGTTCGAGAAGCCTTGAGGTCTGGCGGTGTTTCGTGTTAGTGAAGTGCAGCGCTAGGGCTCCTCGACTTGGATAAATCCACTGGAACATGCAACGAGGGATTGGGATATGGCACAACACAGTCAGCAATTCAGGTATACTCAAGACTGATTGCTACGGTGAGTACAATATAATTTTGTTTCTATTGACATAAGTGGTTATTGTTAGTGTACTGAGCTCCGTTGTTATAAATGTCTCGTGCTAATTACAAGGCATGGGAGTAAATTATTATGAGATAGCGTGATAGTTGTCCGTGGCTAGATTTTTATCGCATCCGATAATATGGCTGGTATTATAAATAGCAACTGCCCAGCTGATATGTGTTTCTCGGCCTTTTGTAAACAAAAATAAAGACTTAATGGGGCTTTTGTTTTCTTCCCTTAAATAATAAATGTCATAGAGGGCACACGAAAATTATAGCAAAAAAAGTGCTAATGCTGTAACTACATTTTCCCAAATAATGTTCAAACTGAAATACTCTGGCAATTTTGCGTGCATGCAAGGAAAACAAAATTTTGCAATAACAAAAAAAAACTTACAAAGTTTGAATTGAGCAGCCAATTTATTCCAATCCTTTTCTAAATTTTACTCCAAGTAATTGTTCTAGCTGAACTTCTGCACCACAAAAAAAAACTCGAATTAATTTAAGCAAACCATTAGGAAAACAATTCGTTTCAAGCTATCACAACAGCTTTCGACAATTTATTTCAGTTTTTTGTTGTAAAAATTTTAATTTTTAACAATTCTACAGGGTGTTCCGTAAATGTCTTTAATCCTATAAGGGAATGAACGTAGAGGTCATTTGGGTCAAAAAAGTCTAGATACTTTTATATCGAACTCCGCTTGGTTTTCGAGTAAATCGATAATATCGATTTTCGAGATTTTGTATACCTCTTCAGAATAATTTCGTTATAAGTTCTATTGTAATTAATGGATTGTGACGTTCAAACCTTTATTTAAAAGAACACATATTGGCCTTTCTAAGAATTCTTAATTAGTTATAATTGTGCCTTCAATTATTTTAAACAAAAACAGTTTTTTCTAGAATTTTATATTTCACCAAAATTTTTGTCGCGCTTCAGTGTACATTTATTCGAAATATCACCATTGCACGAACTTGGCAAAACTATGAAAAATTTGCGCATTATGTGCCCTTTTCAAATTACCTCCCTAAGTGCTATCAACAATAACCATTAAAAGTTATAAGCAAACATTTTGAAGATGTGCCCATCGAGGTAATCTTCAGTTTTTTCGTAGGATTCTATCTCCTCCTACAGTTTTTAACCTACGGCAACCATTTATATGTCATTGTACGGAAATCTGAACTGGCTAGCAGATAGGGTACTTTTCGATTTCGAATTTCAAAAATGGAGGGGGTAATTTCGAAAAAAACACTTTTACGAAACTTGATATTGACGTAGATTTCGTTATTCCGAATCTTCAATTTTGCGGGAGGGGCAAGCTCTGGGAGGGGCGGGAGTTCAAAGTTTCAGCTTTAAGCGGCTATATTTGAATAAAAACCACCAAAAATGTCTTTTCCATTTATGAATTTAGGACTTACTTGCTAGAACAATGCTTGGTTGGGAAAATATAGCCGCTTAAAGTTGAAACTTTGAACTCCCGCCCCTCCCAGAGCTTGCCCCTCCTGCAAAAATGAAGATGCGGAATAACGAAATCTACGTAAATATCAAGTTTGGTAAAAAAGTGTTTTTTTCGAAATTACCTCCTGCATTTTTGAAATTCGAAATCGGAAAGTACCCTATCTAATAGCCAGTTCAGATTCCCGTACAATGACATATAAATGGTTGTCGTAGGTTAAAAACTGTAGGAGGAGATAGAATCCTACGAAAAAACTGAAGATTACCTCGATGGGCACATCTTCCAAATGTTTGCTTATAACTTTTGATTGTTATTGTTGATAGCACTTAGCGAGATCATTTTGGAAAGGGAACATAATGCGCAAATTTTTTCATAGTTTTGCCAACTTCGTGCAATGGTGATATTTCGATTAAATGTACACTGAAGCGCAACAAAAATGTTGGTGAAATAAAAAGCTCTAGAGAAAACTGTTTTTTTTTTAAATAATTGAAGGCACAATTAAAACTTATTATACATTCTTAAAAAGGCCAATATGTGTTCTTTTAAATAAAGTTTTGAACGTCACAATCCATTGATTACAATAGCACTTATAGCGAAATTACTCTGAAGAGGTATGCAAAATCTCGAAAATCGATATTATCGATTTACTCGAAAACCAAGCGGAGTTCGATATAAAAGTATCTAGGCTTTTTTGACCCAAATGACCTCTACTTTCATCCCTTAAAGGATTAAAGACATTTACGGAACACCCTGTATTTGTCAGATTTTAACTTTATTTTAAATTTCGTAGATCTCGTAGACTCGAAGGTCAAACTAGAAGAGAAGTCACTGGACTTTCAAAAACTTTTTTTGCATCGAGAAGGTCATAGAGAAGATGTTGAATTCGACGCTGGAAATTTTCTGGGTTATGCGTTCGGCGGTTTAGAGATGAGTAATCTTGGTTATTAATATTCTTTCGAATGTATAAATTTTCCTATCTTTTTTCAGATTTTCTGTAGAGCAAGTGAATAAAATGATTAAAGATAATCGCGGAATTACTAACAGAGAGGTTTCTGGTGATGCTGAGATATCATTTGGTTCATGTCTCATCTTAGCATAAGTGAGGGTATGAGACGTATGGCAGTAAAAGCCTTTTTCAAAATTTTGCATTTTTGAACAAAATCAATTCCACCGAATGGACATTACTCAGGAATTGATGATTAAAGTCAATAACAATGCAGAACTGCTCCAGCAGGCAATAAGTGGTGATGAAATGAAGGTGAATGGCTCTGACGTCGAAACTAAGGCCCAATCGTTCCAATGGAAGCTGCCTGAAGAGCCAAGACCGAAAAAAAGCACGCCAAGTTTAATCGAATGTGAAGATTTTGCTCACTATTTTTTCCGATTTCAACGGAAACGCTTACCACCTCGCTTTATTAAGCTGTTGCTACCGCTAATCGATAAAGCTATGCTTCATAGTGTAAACACGTGATTGACGTTATCTCATTTTCCTAAAGCTTGGAATGCAGCAATGAGAATTACCAGTTGATTCCCGAACAATAAGTATTTTGCGCTTTTTTTCGAAAGTTTACGAGAAATTAATTGATTTATAAATAAATTCTTAAATATGTGGAAGGCAAATGTTATATACGCGCTGGCAATCAGGTTTTCGTTCTGCTTTCAACTACGAAATAGCAATTAAAAGTCTGTACGTTGAATAAGAATAAATTTAGCGCCTTAGTTCTACTTGATTTTTTAGAGGCCTTGGATAGTGCTGATCATAGTTAATTTCTACAGAAGCTTTCCGTCAGCTTTGGTTTCAGCTCTTCCATCACGTCGTTGGTTAGAGAGCTTTTATCTGATCATCAGCAGCTAGTTAAGCTAGGTCAAGCTTTCTCTGGCTCGTTACCTATTCTCTGTGGTGTGCCTCAAGCATCAATACTGGCCCTTTATTGTTAAGTCTGTTTATTAATGACCTCCCACAAGTGATAGAAGATACTAAAAGATATGTGTGCGCCGAGGATATGCAGGTATATCTTAGTAGGCCCATTACCTCAGTAAAATAAGCATCCAACCTCGAAATGGAAGCAAACAAGCTGTGAATTGGTATAAACCTCTGCTTAGGCTTTCTAAAGACTGGGAAAAAAAACCTGTGTCACCAGCTATTCAAGGTCAATAATCGCGAAGATCGGATTTTTTCGATTATCTACTTTTCTATGGAAAATACGTCATTCAAGGTCATATAAAACTTGTAGATTTTTTTTTTCCTATAACCGATTAAGAAATACAGCACGTACAGAGCAAACGCGCATCCGTATACAGGCGCGTATAGCGTATAACGCTATGTGAACGCGGGGCCAAGTACCAAATACAAAATAGCGTATTTAAAATTATTCTTGTTCGTCGTCGTCTTCTTCATGAGGTTGCCCAAGGTCAATGTCGATATCATTATCATCGTCCTTGATATCCGTTACAGTTGTTTCGCTAAGCTCGAGGACTTCGTGCACGCTGTCTCCATCGGAATCATTTGGAATTGATGAGTTCTTATCAGCTGTAAACGCTCATTCCTCAGGGTGCAGATCTAAAAACTTCGTGAAATTGGCAAAGGAAATGTAGAGACACGAAGGTATTCATCAGAGAGCTTAAATAAATATCCTCGATGCAAAGAACATATTTTATTTTTACATTCCTTCACTGGATGTGATACAACATCAGCATTATTTAAAAAAGGGAAAACTGAAAATCATTAAAATGAAACACACCGATTTGTACCAGTCAGCGCAATTATTCTTACAAGAAAATTGCCTTCCAAACGTATTATGCGATCATGGAATACGTATATTTTTAGCCATGCGCCAACATCAGAGTTACATATGGAAAGCAACGAGACTTAACAGTCCGGTGCAGTTATCGCCTCTTTCATTCACAACAACTGCAGCAGTTCAACAACACATTTATCGAGTGTACTTCAAGATCCAACCTTGGTTGGGAACAGGTTTGCAAACTGAAGAATATAGTGGTATTTACAGAACGAGCTTTTACAGCCGATAATGACGATATTGATACCAGCACCGGAAGAATTGTTGAATATGAATTTTTGCAATCACAACAAAGGCTGTGGCGTAAGTTGTGATTGTAGAAAGTTTGGGTTACTATGTTCCACAGTTTGTGGCCAGTGTAACGGCCAATCATGCCTCAATGCCTCATTAATAGCAAATGATTCCAAGGGAGACCGCGTGGATGAAGTCCTCGAGCTTGGCGAAACAACTGTAATGGATATCAAGGACGATGAAAATGATGTCGATATTGACCTTGGGCAGCCTCATGACGAAGACGACGACGAACAAGAATAATTTAACTGTGCAATTTTTTATAATAAATAAACAAAAAATTAAGCTCTTGGCCCCGCGTTCACATAGCGTTATACGCTATATACGCCTGTATATGGATGCGCACTTGCTGTCCCCGCGCTCCTCGAGAACGGTTGTAGATACAAAATAATGTTTCAAATGAAATGAAAATTGTAGGTTATTTTGTAATCTACAAGTTTCATATGACCTTTTCCAGAGAAAACTAGATAATCAAAAAAAAACCGTTTTTCGCAACTTTTGACCTTGAATATCTGGTGACGCAGACATGAGATTATATGAGACCGTTTCCCCAGCCTTTAGAATGCCAAAACCAAGGTTTATACCAATTTACAGATTGTTTGCTTCAATTCCGAGGTTTTCCACTTTTTGGCCTTACATGACTGGGATATATAGGATTTCTTACGGATTGTATTGCGCGAATGAATTGTGAGTTAGATAGAATAAATGATTGGTCTTTACTAAATGGGTTAGTGCTTAACACTGCTAAATCAAAGTGCATTGTATTTTCCGCTACATCTCAGGATAATATTGATATCCCACCAATAATTTTAAATAGCCAACACCACTGACATGTATAGCATAGACTGCTTCATCTTCTATTTCATATGGGTCCAGTTTTGTTTGCGGGGGTGTGAAAACTATCTTAATTTCAAGTTTCATTTTCGCTTTAACCTTCATATTATAAGCTCAACAAATTCCAAATATATTCAGAATTATTATTTTTATTGGAAGTTTATCTCCTACAATGTCAAATATTTCTTAAACCCGATTTTTAAGGAAATCGAATTAAGCAATTTTTGTCTGCCTATCCCTAAAAGTAGCTATGGAGGCCAGAGAAAGGATTACAAATGTTATATTGCCATCTATTTTTATTCTATATATTTATTTGGAAAATCCACGTAACTGAATCTGAACTATGATGGATTTCGTATAGAACTTATTGTTTCAAGGTCAGTGGAATCCAGTCGTTAAGCCAAAAAGAGGCAAGTATAGAAAAGTAATCCCATGATAATGTAAACGATTTCAGTGGTGTCCGCGGTCCATGTGAAACATATCAGTGGCCCACACATCACATAATAAGGTTAATAATTTCGGAGTATTTTAAAAAGTGTGATGAAGTGTTGAGATAAGGTTAATTTAAGGTGTATGCTGAGCTGCTTTCAGCGATTATTTCGTCAAGCAGTATTCGTAAAAACATTAATCATGTACTTTACTTTTGCAAGCGCGGTTTTCCCCAAAATTAGATAGTGTATGTGCACGATAAAATTTGATTAATTTCAAAGTAATACAACGAGGCTATTCTTAATAGATTTTTTCAAATAATTTAGTAATCGTTGATAGTAGCGAAATCGGTTATAGGGTTATTCAAATGATTTTCATCGTGAGCATTATGAAGAGGAGTTACTACAGCACATTTAAGGGGTAACACCACTGTAAATTTTTCAGAAAATCAATTTTTCTTTTATTGGGTTAAAAGATGCATGAGCCTTCTAGAATAGGAGGCATAAAGTTTTATACCTGAAAGGAATTTTCTTCATCGAAATTTTAGGCTCCCCCCGAGCCCGTCGGTCTGCTCCGAAACAACTACCTGCGTCAAAATATACCCTACTGGGAAGGCGCTTTCTTTCCTTACTGACACTAATATAGTAACAAATGTCGTTAAGAAGTGTTTATGTTGAGTTAAAAGCATTTCCAAGCAAAGTACGTTAGTTTAGCGTCAGTACAAGTAAAGTTTAAACAGTCGAATTTTTCATATCAATAACTCATTTCAAAACTTTAAATGTGTTTTTCACGAAACACGATTTTCAAAACATAACAGCATAACTCCAACAATTTTCATTCTCTTATTTTGAATTTTTAACAATATTTTTAAAATAACATTTTGAAGTGAAATACGTACGGGATTTTCGATACGTCCATTTAGACATAATTTATTAACAAATGATTACCGCTTTTTGTGTCTAAAATTGAACGATTTCATTTAAATACCCGCCAATCATACAAAAATGATTTTTTTTCAAAATCCCCTACGTGCTTCACTAGCTATGAGCATGTAGACTAAGTGATTTTTTTTTTAAATTCAAAATTGCACCAGCTACACTGCGTGCCGCAGACTGCTTTAATTTCGACAAGCCTCGCGAGAATGGCTCTGGTGTCGCCATTTACTAATATTTTTTTTTTGTATACTAAAATATATGCTTAATAACTTCCATGAATATTATTATTCTATTAACTTTCTTTACATAAAAAACATTTTTTTTCTAAAAAACGACATTTTTAAGGCTATTACAGTGGTTTTAACCCTTAAGCTTTCCTACAGAAATTCTTCTCTCAAAGGTTTTTTATTATATGAATTGAAAGACCACGAATTCGGAGATGCATAATAATAACAAAAAAAAAATGCTGCACGCTATTACTATAACAGTGATTACATTCTAATCTAGAATCACTATTTAATTTGAAATTGTCCTTTCAATTATTATTTCTCCTTAAGAACAGACACAAAAAATATAATACAAGATGTAAAATTTACAATCCATACATATCCTTTACCTTCAAGCTCCTCCATATACATACCTAAATGTGTGTCAGTCAGTTGAAAGACATGACTTGCGTTGAAATGATCATAATGCGAGAAATTCTTCATCCATCAATCCTTCACCGTGATATTGTGAGAAATGGTGTGGTAAAGAATTACATGAAAGCGCTAAAGTTTTACAACTATGCGCTTTTTCAAGTAGGTAGGTAATATTTGAAATTATCTTCACGATCCCCCATAAACTAAAGTTAGGTGTAATTTCACCAGAATGACTGATGACCAAAATACCAATCTCAATAAATATTTCCACACTATACTCTCGGTAGATACTAATCAGGGTATATCTGAATATGGAATGTATATAAACATTTGTACATAGTATGCTTGTATGTACATATGTATATACTAGGTAAGTACTTTTGCGGTATCTTCTGTCCTTGATAAATGACAATCCTTTTTGACATAAATACTTAAGACTATTTGCAGGTTATGTTTATAAGTAAAGCTCGTACAGACGATTATTAGAAGGAGTCGTTTCGGTTTTTACTTCTTATTGTTATGGGACGAAATAAATTTCAAATGAACTATTTAAGCTGTCGTTCTCACATCTTAGATTATCACAATTTCGACTTTTACATAACGTATGACGTGGAGTCATTTGAAGACCTCAGATTATTGCATTGTTTTATTTTTTTTTTTACAAATTCTTTCTGAAATTTAAAAATTATAAACATTTACGACGAGCAGTTTAATCTTAAAATATTTTGTTGTTTTCATCATCAACCCCACAGGTGTGACCATATGCAATGCCATCCGTCTAACATCAAAACAAGTAAAAGGACTGCATCATCACTAACCGGTAAGCACGCATTTTCCCCACTCCTTTTCTTACAGCTTAATACTCCCCTACATTATGTATTATCTACGTACTTCGGTTTCGCTTGGCCATCTGGAACTAGAGTTACTTTCGTATATAGTCAAGCCTTACATATAAGGGTAGTAGTAGATTAGATGCATTGAACTCGACGCAATTCGCTTTTCCCCAAGTGAGGATATTATCAAGATCGTTATTCAATGATCGAATCATGACATCTCATTTAACATATGCAGTTTGAATTGGATTCAAAGTACACCAGATCATTAATGAAAACTAGGAAGAGCGACGAAGAGCACACCACCATTTAAAGGGTGAGGTGTAGGTGTAACGCCATCTAATAAAACACAAATTAGGCGACCATGTAAAAAACTTTCAATCCATAATACTGGAGGAGGGGAGAAACCAGGTGCTATAAGTTTGACTAAAAGGGCAGGGATGCCAGACTCTATCAAAGGCCTTTGAAATATTCATGGCCACGATTTTGGACTCACCAAAATTGTAGAGACAACGGTTCCAACGTTCCCGTAAGAAAAGTCAGCAAGATTCCACATATGCTTCCAGTCCAGAAACCAGATTGACAATAGCTGATGAGTTGATTCGTTTCTTCTAGATATTTAGTCTAATTTGGAAATAATGATAGATTCAAAAGTCTTCGAAACAATCGAAGTGATTGCAATTGGTTGATAGTTTCAGTAATCGCTACCCTCCCTTATTTTGGGAATATCCTGAATATGGGATAGTTTCCAAGCAATTGGAGCGTTTCCTGTAAAATAATACAAGTAGAATAGTTTGCAAGGAGTTTTAGCCAACGAT
This sequence comes from Dioctria linearis, assembly GCA_963930735.1. Lineage (NCBI taxonomy): Eukaryota > Metazoa > Arthropoda > Insecta > Diptera > Asilidae > Dioctria > Dioctria linearis. The sequence goes on along the minus strand of OZ005743.1, from coordinate 34,050,126 downwards.
GAGGCGCAGCTTTTAATAAATAGGGGGCGAGAAACTTTCAGGTCCTGCGGCTTTGAGATGTAAATCCCCTTAAGGTCCTTAAACACATCTACCTTATGGATGCGTATTGACTCTAGTACACATACACACCGGTAGTGCAAAACATGTATCTGTGAAAATGTGTGGCAGACGAGAATTTGAAGCGAATCTAGTTTTGACTACTATTAGCCTTATCCAGGGGAGTCAAGAACCACTTCACTATTTTAAAGTTGTGAAGTTATAAAGAAACTGGTGGGGTTATTCCTGATAGTTTTTACGTGAGACCAGCAACCTTTGCTCCTTTATGGCTTGCCAAAATTCTTTGCTTAATACTCTGGTCAGAAGGAAATTTTTCTATCTGAATAGTGGACTTGCAGGTCTTCCATGCAGTCCCTGTACTCTTGTTTCATGTCCGTTTCCTTTAAACAAACATAGATTATTACAAGTATGATAGGTTCGGTTTTTCGAGCGGCCATCTGGAGACCTCAATAAGCTTGCTGTTAAAAAGATTTCCATAAATTACCACTTTGTACACCTGGAATATTTTTCCTCCGTTGTTGGTTGTTAATAATGGTCATTTCATGTGTTCGCATTATACTTTGTGGCTCATTGATATTCGAAAGTTATGATTCCAGTATACTAGGATCCCATATTTTATACACTAGGATTCAATAGTATACCAGCGTTCTAACTTATACTTTTAATAATGCACCTACATCAGACCACCTCATCTCCCTTACTCGCTGCAATAAAATGTCATATCGTCGCCACATTACAGAACTATCTCAGTACTCTCAGTTTTAAAGAATCGTCGATCAACCCCATCATCCGCTTATAGAAAAAATACACACAAATGATGTAATTTTATTAAAATTACAAGTGAAAATATATACAGGGTATCCCAGACGTACCGCATTTCCGTTGTACCCCGGATTCCTCACTCAATTTCCGAGAAATAAAGTGTATGGGAGGAGAGCCAGCAAATGCACGGTGTGGGCGGTAGGGGGTGTACTATTTTTAGTACTGTTTCCCACTTTACACCCTGTCAATTACTTGATATTACACCCTATCAAGGCGAAATTTATCTCAGGTGATAACAAACCGTCTATGCTTTGCAATGAATGCCCAACCAGCCCTACTGTCATCTTCAATCTTAAGTTGTAGTACGTCAAAGTCCAAAATTGGAAAAAGTTCCTATTTTTTTCACATTTGAACGATTTTTCCGCCAAAATGTACCATAGATATACAGTTTATTTACATGATTTAGAAACCCCGGAATGTTACCTTTAATTTAACTATGCACATGTACCTACCTAAATGCTACCTTTTTTTAGATATTCCTGTTTTTATGATGCAGAATTTCATTAATTTTTCTAATAACAATAAATATCGCGGCTAACTTTATGCAATTCCACGCAAATACGCAAAATTCATGAAATTATGAATCATAGAAACGATAATATTGCAAAAAACGGTAGAATTTAGGTAGTGGGGGTAGGGTAGCGTAGGTAGGGGTTTCTAAATCATGTCAATAAACT
>OZ005743.1:33881715-34048370 GCA_963930735.1 Dioctria linearis | reverse complement strand
TTTGTATTACTTTGGACACAGCCTCATAGTGCCTGAAATATTTATAAATTTTGTGGTTAATTGTTCAATGTGCAACTTTTTCAGATATTAGACATTTTTTCAATTTCAAAAAAATAGTAAAATTTTATGCGAAATTGTCCTATGTAACAATTGTCGTCTTAAGTGTCATATATCATATAGAAGATTGCCAATAAGTTAGTTCAGTGTCATTGCCCAAACTTAAGGTACCTTCCTTTCAATTTTACGCTTTGTAACAGTAATTCGCTACCTGAGTTCTTAAGTGTCCAATACGACACTTTTTTTACTTTACGAGTTATAGATCAATCTGTGTATAATCGACCATGCTCTATTCATATTTCTTATCAGTTTTGTTCTATCTACTTTAGTTTTCGAGACAATATTTTTGAATTTGTTCAATATCCCTGAAATTTCGGTGATTTTCAAACACTTTTGGTTCTTATGTGTCCAGTGTCCAGTTTTTGTATTACTTTGGACACAGCCTCATAGTGCCTGAAATATTTATAAATTTTGTGGTTAATTGTTCAATGTGCAACTTTTTCAGATATTAGACATTTTTTCAATTTCAAAAAAATAGTAAAATTTTATGCGAAATTGTCCTATGTAACAATTGTCGTCTTAAGTGTCATATATCATATAGAAGATTGACATTACTGTCAAAAAGTATAAATACGGGAGCCATTTTGAATTAATTTTCAGTTGTAGTCTAACCGTTGTTGAGTGAGGATCGTGTATGTGAAATGGCGTAATTGAAAAACATAAAACCTAAGAAGGACCAATGTGACATTCATGTCAAATATGAGAATATATGCAATCCCACGCCTCAAGATCAGGAAATTTTTAACAAAGATGAGGACCTAAATAATAAAGCAAAGCAGCGAAAAGCAGATGATATTGCACAAGCTTTCAATAATAAAAATCTAGGACTAATAAGTTACGACCTTCAAAAAGTATCTTCATTACCACAAGGTTTTACCGGAAATATCTATTATAAAAGAAAATTTAATACTTTTAATTTAACAGCACATTGCAGAACAGATAATAAAACATATTGTGCTATATGGTACGAAACTCTAAGTGGTCGTTCATGGAATGATTTGGCGAGCGCTTTGGTTAAAATTTTGCAGTGTATTGCTGATAATAATCCAGTGCTAACACACTTCATTCTGTGGTCTGATGCTTGCGTTCCGCAAAATAAGAACAGAATAATGTCACTAGCCATTTTGAAGTTTCTTGAAAAAAACGAGCAAATAAAGAAAATATCACAACGATATTCGGAGCCAGAACATTCCAGAATACAGGAAGTTGATGCTGTTCATGCTGTGATAGACCGTCATTTAAAAAACCTAATATATTCACAGTACAACTTCACTCTTGAAGAAACCTGAAAGATATGAACTATCCAAAGGTATCTCTAAAAATCTTACAGTATTCATCCAGAGACTTTTTTAACTATAATGCTGCAAGTGTCGGATTTAATTTTTGTGGTGTAAAATATAATTCTGTTAAAGAAATTTTCTATGATGCTAACGATTTATTTCACATCATATTTCAAGAGGACTATGGCGAATTCGCTGAGAAGAAAAAGGTTCCTATTTTTTTTTTAAAAAAAGTAAATCATCAACAACAAACTGAACTCCCGAATGTTCCTAACTTGAAATCAACAACTGCCATGACCGATGAAAAAATTAAAGATATATCTTCGATGCTTCCGTGCATGCCTGCGGATGACGTGAAAATCTATAAGGCAGTTTTAAAGATGCCTTAACAAATGATACCAAATCGTTTATAGTTTTTAGTTTTAGTTTTGTTTACGCAATTACTTTTAATTTAAATGTATTTGGAATTTATTTTTATGAAATTTTTTTATGTTATATTTTTCGTTTGTTATTTATTAACTCCTCTAAAAATGAAATACAGACTTATTTTTGTTTACCTAACTTCTTGTAAAAATAATTAATTTTACCTTCATTTAGGAAGGAAAAAAATACTTTTTTGTGATTTTATTATCATTTTGAAAAAAAAACGGGTTTTTTACTAATTTGATAGAAGTATGTTTTTTTTTTCTTAAAGGTCGATTATCAAATAGCCAATTTATATTCAAATTGGCGTATTGAACACGGAGCAAAAATATAATCATGTATCTTTTATATTTATATGAAAATTGGTCAATGTGCACTTTTGACTTTTCTTTAACTACACCAAATTCTAAGTACGGGTCAAACCTAAAAGAGTGTTTTGAAACTAATATTTTAACAAAACTATTCATTTTCTCATATTAAACAACACTTTCTTCATAAATCTTTATTTTACTGGGTTAAAAATGTATTCAAACTTTAAAATTCGTTTTTCTCCCATTTCAACTTTTTGTATATTGGACACTTAAGAATTCAGGTAGCGATATTGACTTCGTGGATACGACTTCGTGCATAATTATAAGGTGGTACTTTTTGTTTTACATTACAAGTCTAGAGCTTTTAATAAAGTGAATTGATTTGAATTGAATCCTTAGGCAGCATCACTTAAGGAGGACATCTATGATTTATGAACAATACAAATTCCAATATTCAATCCAGGCAAGTTTAAGGGTTTAAGGTGCGGTCAGTTATTTGATTTTTTTTTTCATAAAAGTTGAAACTTATACTTAAATTCATCGTTGACTTATTTTTGTGTATACGGATGGCGAAGGTGTTATGAACAGGCAAAGTTGTTTCGTGAATTTAAAGTGGCAAGAAGTCATATTTATTTATTTATTTTTTTATATAAGAATTTACAGCGATAGCATACAGACTAAAGCGACAATAAAAAACTACCGGGATCTTTATATCTAATAAAATAGATTTTTTTTCATGGATATGCATAAGAGTTGCAGAAGTAGATTTCAAAGTAAGAAACAAATCTTAAGATAAACAAAACTTGAAGTTATACTATTTCCATACAATTAATATGTAAAGCTACGACTTACAGCTATTGAAATTTCGAATTATTACTATAATACAAGCAACTAGATAAACCTAACCTATATTGTTTCATACAATTCAAGATAACACGGAAAAATTGGGAAGATAGAAGATTAATATTAATTTAGTGAAAGCTTAAGGAAAAATAAAAATAAAAATAATTAAAATAAAAATAAGGTGAGCAAGAGTGCTAGTTCAATATTGAAGAATCGACAAGAGGGGAAATATAGAATGGCTATTGTTATTATATTATTGTTATATAATGGTTATAAAGATTCCAAAGATAGAGGGAAGTCTTAATCTGATTTCTGATAAATCTTCTAAAGGTGTAGAGGATAATACTGAGAATGTCAACCTCATTTAACAGAACAGCTCATTGTGATTTTTCTGCATCCTATAAGGAGGAGATTTATTTCGTAGATTGGGTCTTGCAGTAGGGATCTGGAATGTAAATGAGTAACTGGGTAACTTTGGTCGGATTAATGAAATTAATGCTGCGTGATAATTCTGGGCAACAAATAAGATCATGTATAATTTTAAAAAAGAAAATTTCATCAAGAAAAAGCAGTTTTTTGTAGGAAGAAATACCAAATTTGTCGAGTAGTGATAAGAAGTTTGAATAATATCCACTCATTTTGTATTGAAGAATTCTTGTAAATTTTCTCAGCATGGACTAAATCTGTTGTGTATACACACACACCATAAAAACCATAAAAAGATTCCCGATAGCGCACGCGTATTCGAGATGACTTCTTATTAAGGAATTATACAGCGTAATGAACGAAGATAAAGATTTAAATGATTTAAGAGCACGTAATAAGAACCCTAATAATATAAATGCTTTGAAACTAATCCAGTTAATATGTGACTGAAATAGTAGCTTCTGATCGAATATAAGTCCCAAGTCTTTCAATTCAGTAACACGAATAAGACAGATATCACCAATTTTGTAACGGTGATATCTTTTTATTAGCCCTTCTAGAAAAATTTATGGTTTTACCTTTGAATACATTCAACGATAAAAAATTATCCTTGCTCACGTTCTCTAAACCAAGAATATCCTCATATAATGATGCAGTCCTCATGTGTTTCAATAACTTTAAATTTTTTGCATCATCTGATCTGCGTATAAGAGACATACGCTTATTAGTTGAAGGTGAAAAGAATTAATGTATATAAGGAATACATGCTACTTTGCAGGACGCCAGATGTTTGCACAAATGGGCTGGACTGATAACCACTTAAAACTACTATCTGGAGTCGTTCACGGAGATATGACGCATACCATCCTGTTATATTTTAATGAAAACCCAAGCAGGATAATTTTAGTGGTATGCGGGATTGCGAGATCTTATCCTTTTGAAATATCAGTTTGAATAGAATTTACTGCGATAGAAATATTGTCAGTATATACGTATATTCCTAAGATCGTGACAGTGAACATACCTGGAAAAAATCCATGCTGTTGTGAATAAAAATGGAGATTATTTGGGGAGGAATTTGGTTGTATAAATAAGATTTTCCAAGAGGTAGACTATTCCAGATGGATGACGGTCTATAATTCATTATAGATTAAGCATCACTCCGTAACTAAAGTTAGGACTAACGAAAGATTTATTTAGAATGGATGGATCAACTTTGTGAGGCTCTGAATAATTGAATAATATGCTTAGTGAGTTACTTAAGACTGAAGAATAATTCTTCGAGAAGGCGTTTGGCATAGCGTCGGGTCCAGCTTTTTACTTATATCTAAGGAGGGTAAGAGAGAACTGCTGAGGCATCTCTGTGGATATGGACAAGTCATTAGCATTAACTCTGTCAGAATATACCGTTTTGAAGTAGTGCGGAAGGCTATTGCAAATATCTTGAGGTATGTTGGAACATGTATTATCATAATACATTTCACTAGGAAAGACGTTCTATGATTTCTGTCGGTTTGAATATGCCCAGACTGGTTTAACATTACGTTCTTTTGGTTTCCACCAAAAATTTCCTATAACATTCTTTAACTAATTTTTTGAACAGTCGACGATATAATGAAAGACTCTCATAAATTTGGAGGTATTTTGAACGTTTATACCCACGGCGATAGTTTTCTTTTTCTATAAAAGCTCGGATTAATTCGCAATTATACCACCTGGGATATTTGCAGTTTTTTTAGTTGAAATGCTGAGACGAAGGTTGCAATACAATTGTATAGTATAAAAAAAAAATTAAAAGAGTTGATTACATCGGCTGATAATTTTTGAAGAGGAGTTGATTGCAGTTAGATATTCATTAATAACATTGTAGTCAGCCTTGTGAGAGAAAAGTTTCTTTGTGGCGCTCACCGGTAAAGGTAATGAGTCCTGTCGTTTAAATGAGGTATCAAAATCGAGAGGTGGATGATATTGGTCGATACAGGAAAGTACTTCAAGTGATGCCGATACCCTAAATTCATTTCGGATTGATTGGACCATTATGATTACGTAATGTGTTGTATTTTCTTAAATTAAGCAGGTATGTGTAATTTTGAAGCGAAGATGAAGCCGAATTAACAAAACCAAACATCTGCATCCACATATCCTTATTACTGTAAGTCCAAATTATATTTAGCAAATTACAATCGCCAATGTCAATAGTAGGACTCAAACATTTGTCACTAATATTTGATAAAATTGAGTCTTACACGTCGAATGAAGTAAAATGAGGAATATAATTACAAGATATTTATAATCGAAAATAATCATGCTTAACGTCAACCCAGAGAACTTCATTTTCAAACTTCATTTCTGGAGCGTGATGTGTTATTAAAATTTTATTAGCGGCTATAAGAATCCCCCTTATCTTTATTGGGAGTCAGGCTTAGGTTAGATTAGGTTTGGTTAGAGTGGTGACCCTACCTAGAAAAGATACCTCAGGCATAGCGGGTGCGTTAAAACCAGCCACTGGAGTCAATAAACCTTACCAGGTCCCCCAAATTCTTGTCTGCTAGCTCCCCCAATTTACTGAAGTATCTGCCGAGCGCATTCCTCCTACGCTTGGCAAGGTAAGGGGATTCAAACAACAGGCCTTAACGCTCTTAACCGTTCCTCATCCATACAGCTTCTGCAGAAGTAATTGTATGGAGCTTACATGCATGTTTACTAACGATGCAGTGCCTCGTTATTACTGCGATAAGGTTACGCACCTCATTGCGGTTTCTCCTCAGCAGAGATTCAGTCCTCCTAGGACAAACGCCTGGACACAACAGTCTTGAAATCGCGCATGTGGTCTATTTTCCCCATATGCAATTTGCTAGCTTACAGACCTCTACATCTAGAATACTACTACTGATTCTAGGGGCCGATCTATGGGTTCCTCTGTTAGGCAAATAGTTAGAGACGAGCCCTTTCTACCAGATCATCAGCTGCCTCATTCCAGGTATGTCACTGTGACCAGGCACCCAGCAGAGAATAAACCTGTGATTAGAACAGGCTTAACTTTCTCTACTTTCTGAACACCAGGTAGCGTTGATCGAAGAGTTCACTGCTTAATTCGAAGACTTGCAACAAAGTTTTAGTGAAACATATAATGTCGAAATTGTTCACCAAGATAGAGAGTTTTATATCCTCTTAACATTTTGTTAATAAAGTTTGAATGTTTGACAATAATGAGTTTGGAGTGTGAAACAAAGCAAAAAGGACGATATTAGTATTATGTAGAGCTTTTCAAAATTAATTCAAGACTTCCCTCATTTTTAATCAGATATCTTTTACTAATATCGTTTTGTTTCAAGTAGATTTTCCATCTTGCTGACCATAAGTATTTATATTTTTTCTTGTTCATGTAAATGTTGTACATGTTCATGTAAATGTTGTACATTTTCTTGATGCAGAAAGAAGTGGTCATCGCTGATGAAATCATTTAAAAATTTGAAGAAATAAAAGAACCATGTTATGAAGTGTCAAGTTCAAGGAATATTCCTATTGAAAGGCTTACGATGTACTTGAAACTGTGTGCGAATTCTATAACCAAAAATGCTGACAGAAGACAAGAAAAATCGAGTGTAAGCTCATATTTTGATCAAAAAAATGTTTAAGAACAATTTAGTGGAATTTAGAGCGTCATCATCATCTTATCATGAATAGTTATTTTTTGTTCCTATAATATTTTATTAAAATAAAAATGAACATAAAAACAAAAAAAATATCTGTACACATTCATATAAAATAAATAGGTGTGATTATATTTCTGGATGAAATGTTAATGTGGAAAGATTTACACGGCACAAAACTCTCTGAATTGAAATGTAAATCTCCCATAGAAATGTAATCCATACTCAATATATTCGTAGTCTCTCGAGAACTGCTGCGATTTAGTGGTTCAATGGAAAAACGATTTCTTATCTTATTTTCTGTTTTATTTTTCCTGTTACTCCTGCGAATGAGAAAGGATCAATCTCCTTGGAATTGTCTTTTATTTTTCAGCTTCGCCCATATGTGTTTCCGCAGCATCACAGTTTCTTTCAATATAAAGCTTCATTCCATGTACCTAAGCTAAGAGGCTTATTTTATCGCCACAAAGCAAAAGTGATAATGTTGAGCTCCAGAGAGTATTTTGCGCACACCTAGACCGCAGAAAAGATATATTTTTTTTTTGTTTTTTTCCCGTGTTCCCGTGCAGAGTTGAACATTGAATATTCTATTAAATTTATGGTGGTTCAAATGACGGCCTAATAAATCTGTTTGTATCGAATTCCCATAGGCCTACGGTTGTATATGGGGGGTATAAGTACTCGTATGTGTATACATAAGTAGCATTTATTCTTAATGTGGTTTTGGTTTATCAACTTGATATGAATATGTAGCATTATGATAGACAATTACGAGGGTAACCAATGATTCGAAATCTAACCACTTACGATATTAGTTTTATCCAACTGTTTCAATATTGAGTCAAAGTTTAGGGCATGCACCCTAGAATTAACTAGTGGAACATTAGTTTAGTGAGGGGCTCTTGAAAAGGCCCTGTTGACATCAAGAGCTTAATTTAGAACTAAAGAACCGTCTTCTATGCATTAAGGGGCTTTTCGTGTAATACACGTTGCAGTAATTGAAACTATGCTGCACCTTCTGCCCTGGATATCTAATTTTGAAAAGTGTCCTAAAATTGAAGGAAATAAAATACGGGAAGACTTTTAACCATGGTTACAGCAATATACTAACGATATATCCGGGAAATTACCTGTCGGTGATTAACGATTACACTGTCCCAATCCAGACTTTTCAAAAAGGTTCTCCGTTATAATTTCGTCCACAGTGGAGTGGGTGGATAATCTAGTGATTAGACAGCTCCCCCCCCGTCGTACTTGCACCCCGCATTAAAAACCCCATTAAACACTCCTGTACATTTTTAGATTTGGCAAAGAATTAGCGCATAATTAGCACATCAATCCTGAGTGAAACAAAACTATGTTGACAGAATTTCCCATATAGCGGGCTGGACGCTGATGTCATCATGGAGCCCCCTTTTGATTTTTTAAAAAAAAAAAACCATTAAATTTTTGAGACAAAAGATTTTAAATTTGTCGAAGTATTACGCATTTTGAATATTTCAAAATAGTTTGTTTCTGTATAAAATTTTTCTGTTTGGCACATAGGTAATTATCACATAATTTTCTCATATTTTGTTTTTCCGGGTAGTTTCGAGGTGGAGTGTGGCCAGACGGAGTCTAGTGATTATCACGTCAGATCTATCGATTTTCATATTTACTCGGAATTCCCTAACATATCAATATCAGCCACCCAAAATATATTGCAATATGCTTCGAGCTGAAGCTTAAGCTATAAATCGCACAACTATCTAGCTATTGTTGCTAGCTATGTCTAAGACATGAAATGCACTTACATAAAATTCTATTAACAATCAAGTGGCAATTAAAGTGCTGAGCTCATATAGGCAAGCAAATTATGGTTAGTTAAGTTGGATGGTTTGTTTAGGACCTCTCTGAAAACAGTAAAAGATAAATGGATTTGAAGCTAATTATGGATGAAATAATCAATCTAAGTACCTGAGCAATTTCAAGACAGCTATAGTCGAAATAAATCGATCGATTCGTGCGACGAAAGCAATATCACAGCGATTATATTTTTGTCAAACATACTGAATGCTTACATGTCCACACAATAGCTTCCGAAGAAACTACTTGGACGACGAAGAACTGGAGGGCATTCAATACCAATTTATTAGTCTGTCTAAAAGGAAAATTTTCCATCTCGCGATTTAGAGGAGCTTAGGAAATGATGAATTCGATAGATTTCAAAACAGGTGACGCTGAGATTGATTTTAGTCTCCTGTCTTAATATCAGCGTGTCATTTATTTATTCGAGATTCATGAAGTTGATGTGTTTCTTTAATAGGCAGAGAAACGAAAAATCCCAAACACGGAGATCAGGGCGCCCCAATCTATTAGCGTGCTAAAAACCCCTTTCACTAAAACCTTCCTGGCCTCTAATGAAGAGCATCAGGTCTTGGTGAGGTAAGATTTTCAGCTTATCCACAAATAAGAGGGCAGACCCAAGCGTAACCATCTTGCCCCGGACAAAGGCAGGACAAGCACACTGCAAGAGTTCGGTTGTCTTAGGCTCTGCTTCCAGGTAGCACAGACTCTCAGGGCTGTCAACAACTCCCATCCTAGTCAGATGAGCCTAGAGCGAGCTCATTAAGTTAATTACTACAATAATTCGTTATAAGAAAAAACAGCTCTTGCAAAAATGCAAAATTCCATAAATAACAAGTAAGAAAGCTAGAATTGGTCTAATACCAATCTTATGATATCCTAGATGAATACTCGTAGGAAATTTCGTATGGTTGTGCAAGTTTAATTCTGATGATTATAACCAATTTTATAGGATTTTCCATTCTGAAGAAGTTTTTAGTACAACAAAATTGTCTAGGATTGATCGTTTTCACAGTATCCGTAAAAAACCTAAAATTTTGTATCGCAACACCAAGAAGGTGTTGCCCGATTTAGTCCTTTTTCGAAATGTTCTTGCTATTACTACGAAAACACCATGTATCAAATTTCAGCTCTCTATGTAGACGCGTTCTTAGGCAGTGTCTCAATATATAGCGAAAAACAAAATTTTTGTATGGCAACTCCACGAAAGAGTTGCCCGATTTGTTTTATTTTCGAACTTAATTTTACTTTTTTTTTCTAAGTCCGTGTACAAAATTTCAGCTTTGTAAGTAAACGCGTTCTCGAGTTATAGTGCGCGCAGACAGACAGACGGACGGACGGACATGCAAAAATAAAAATAGCTTTTAATATTTTTCTCTATCATCATTATTTCTAGGTGTTACAAACGGAATGATAAACTTAGTATACCCTATAAGTTTCATCTAGGGTATAAAGAAGGAGAAGGTAAAAACAAAGAAGTTATGAACTTAAAACTAAGATCAGATTGCAATTGCAGTCTAGAAAAATTCAAATTAATACGGTCGAAATGCTCATTAGATGGGACATGGTAGTAAAAGGCTCGTTCGCACGGTAGTTGGTTCGATGGTAAGGAAGATGCAGGAAGTTATGGGTTCTGAGAGAGCGATTTGGGGTTGATACACCTATTGACACTAGCAAAAGTGTGGCATTTATTATTCCCATAGGCACTCAAAATTGCAGGATTATCGGATGAATCTGCGTTCAACAGTTTCAACGCGATTAATCAGTAAACAAGTTTTGTAATATAAGGGTCGCCAAATTTCTTAGACCAACTCTTAACAAAACCCAAAATCGAATTGGCCCCACTAATTATATAATCAATGTAATCCTCAAAATAAAGACAAGAATTGAGAATCATAGCCAAACCTTTAGTTTTGTCAAGCACGAATAATGAAATTTATCGTACGTCATAATTGAAGTGAATTGGTGCATTTATTAATATTTATACGAAGACATTAATTGTGGCAAGTGGCTAAGTCAACGGTTGAAAAAGCACAGTCTTCATTAGAGCTAACACGAAAATGTTTGGCAACCTCCACAGAAAAAAATAAGTAAAAACAAGGATACATCATTCATGTACAAAGAATACTACCTTGGGGCACACCCTGCTATCCCAGCAGAAAGTTCACCGCGAAATAGAATTCGCTACGTTCGGTTAGACAATTAAGAAGATAACTAATGAACAATGAGGGACGAGGGGAACCCAAGAACAGATAAGCTCTAGATTAAACGTATATGATTAGTTTTATCGAAGGCATTGCTAAAATCATTAAAAATGCAGTCAACCTGCTTACCGGACTCAATGGCTAGTATACAATAGTGAATAAACTCTAATGCACTAGTCGTGGATGATTTGTCCTGTAAGAAACCATGTTGAAAAGGTCCTGGAATCAAGCAATTGAACAACTTAAAGAATATATCCGAAGGAAATATATACCAAATACCACCAAAAATGTGATGAAAATATTTTCGAAAGAACTGACACTTTTGTAGTAGCCAATAGAGACGACATTTATCACATTTTGTAAAATCCATAAATATTTTAAGGTATAATAAATAAATTAACAAAACTATTCCTTCCATTTATTTCAAAAGTTTTAACAAAACAAAGTAGTAAATTCTGTATGTCCTATATCAAGAAATAGTTTTCGCAAAAAGTTCTTTCAAAATTGCAATCAAATCTAACAAATCTCATATCCAAAATAATTTGGCAAATAATGTTCAAATAATAATAAATTGACTTATCGCGACCGATTATTCAAGCAGCAAAAACACTTAATTAATAAAATTTGGGTAATTTATTGCCTATAGGTAAAGCAAAATTCGTGGATTGCCCATTTAATTTTCCCCGTGTATATATGTATATGTATGTATGAATGTGTTTACGTAAAAACCAAGCTCCAGTTTCAGCTTCAGTTTTGGTGTGTTATAAATTTCATTTATAAATCGATAACTGAAATTGCTTTTAGTAATTTATTTTGGTAGCTGAACGTTTGCACTGATCGGTGGCAGTTAGGTACGAGTATACTCGTATTCTCCAGCAAAAAACGCTACTACACCCCACTGTGGTAGAGTTCAATTTAACATTTTGTTTACTACAAACCGCGGATATGCATTTATGTATATATGTACATACGTACCAATGAAAGTTAATTAAAAGTTTCTAATCTGCGAGAGATAATTGCGCATTTTGCAGTTTTCATAGCCACTGAAACCAAATGAACCTCGTGCAAACATTAAATAGGGTCTTCTTTTATAACTTCTATCTATGCCTCTGTGTAAATAAATGTTCATGACATATTGTCGTTTAGAGTATCCTACAAATGAAGATATTTGATGTGATCTAATGAAGTTGAAAATGTTTATTAACAAAAAGTTTTGGCATATTTATACAAATCACGAAATGGATGAAAGTTCTTTGGATATATGGATAAATCAATTAGTGATGATTAAGAGTGGAAGTAGATCTAAACGGAATTTGCTTTCGGTTAAATTGAGACAATAATTTATCTAAGAGTTTCGAGTTTATATTTTAATTTATTTGGAACATCATTTCTCATCCCTCGTGTTACACGATAGATACGTTCCTGACAAAATCGCACAAATCAAACAGTGTAAAACGAAACACAGAATTCATACAAAAGAGAAGGGTATGTTCAATTAATATGTAAATTGTGTAAATCCATCTAAAATAAAATAAAGAAAAGGTTCACTATAATCGTGTAAAATGAGATAAGGATTAAAGAAAACTAGGGATTGGTTCATTAATTTTTAGAAACAATTTAATGCCAATTCCTACTATTCAAAGTTATTTTTAAAAGCGAAAAACATAAACGTATAAACGTTAATTAACAATACTCCATTCATACAAAAACAATAAAAATCAGCTCTTACTCTTCTTCTGAGCTTTGTAACACTTTCACTCTCCTTTTCTTTGGTAGCGCCGAGTGATAGAAAATTCCTCAACACAGCTTCACTAATTGAGATGTTGACTACATTTTGCACTTGGTTAATAAAAATTGATTTATTTTTGGATGGTACGGTCAATGTTCATATTTTGGCGGGTATTCTTATAAATTTCTTCACATTAACTAAGCGCATTGTTTATTTATTTATTTTTTTTAATTTCGATTCGCTTTCAGTATCAGAATCTCTGTTCAAAAGGTAAGTTTGCTGTCCTCTACCTGTTCGGAGCTCTTCAGCAGTTTTCAGCTGCATTGTTGTCATTGTCCGAACTGCTATCTCCAGTATCTTTGGGCAGCTGATGTAGTAAGAAATCTACAAGATCCGCATCAGAAATTTTCTCATCCTCACATAAGTCTATAATATCTCGAATATCAAAATCATATAATTTCTCGCCTCCAATAGAATTAAATATATCTATGATATTGCCATAAGTATTTTCAGTTGAAGTCACGTTTTTTCCACACTTCAGGTAGCGTACCTAAGTGAAGGTTTTTCGTCCAGTTTTCTCAAAATATCTTCAATGGTTCTTCTAATATAAAAATCCTTATACGCAGGAATTATCCGCTAATCCTGAGGTTGAATTAAAGAAATTGTCGTGTAATGCATGTCACAACTCGTCTATTGGATGACTTGATTAATTATCTAGGAGTAGTAGAATTTTAAAGTCAAGGCTTTTTTCTTGTAAATAACTTTTCACTTCAGTTACGAAACAATTATAGAACCAATCTTCATATACAGAGAGTTTCCCCAGGGTGGTCCATATAGCGGGAGATGGTAGTACTGACATAAGCAAAAAAGCATTAATTGAACGGCAGGAGGGGGGGGGGGCATTCCAACCGTTTCAGAGTTGCAGAGTGATTACCTAAGAAAAAATAGATTTTCCTTATATAACCTGTATTTGAGGGTGTACGATCACCGCCAATAGCTCATGCATGCAAAATTTCATAACCTTTCCAACAGCAATGCAACATGCCGCATACTCCTGCCCCCTCAGTAATGGTGGTCCAAATTAAAAATTTCGGATTTTATTATCTTTTTTTTTCTGGCTGACAGCGATTTATTAATCAGTAATGATTTGAAAACCCAATCGCCTGACAAATTATTACAAAGACGTAAATTCACCCTATCCTGAGCTGCTTTAAGTCTCCCGGACGATGTCTCAGATTTTGACAATTAAGTTCTTCTGAAGGCATTCTTTCCAGAATAAGCTGGTCTGATGAGCATTATATACTTGGTCAGGAACGTAAAAGTTTTCTTCAATAATTTTTTTTAATTTTATCGGATATCCTTTTCCCGAATTTTCATAACTGGAAGTAATGTTCCCTCTAAGTTGAATGCTATGCAGAGCGTGTCTTTTTTTAAAGATTTCGAACCATCCCTTCCTTGCACTAAATTTTGTTTTCCTTTTAAAGAGCTAAAATGTTAAGCGCTTTGTCTTTTATCGCACTAGAATCCACCGGTTCTTTTTCTCTAATATTGTTTTCTATCCAATTTTCTAGAGCCTTTTCTACTGCTTTTATTACGTCATCTCGATAATATGTAGAACATTTTGAACATAAACGTCGTAACCGACCAAAATTTCAAAAGTACGTTATGCACACCATTTGAATCAGAAAAAAAACTACATCGAATGGTCTGGATCTCATATCTCTGCAATGAAAATAAAATAGTTTACGCCATTGAAAACGCCTGTACTTTCTCCAGTAACTGCGACCTGATTTGCAGTAACAGGGTCAAAATCCGCAATTGTTAAACACATGTTTTTTAAAGCAGAGCAAAGCTTGCAAATTTTTAAGCGAGTTACATACAGCATCCGAGGTTTGACGGCTGGAGAGGCTTAAAGCATTTTTGCAGATCGTAGAATGATGACTCCTGTGGAGACAAGAAACTCAGAATGCAGCCCAGTTCCGAAATACAATAACGCGACATATTGGCAACACTAAACCTTATGAAGCTTGTGCTCTCTTGTTCTCACCCGCACTCAACGTAATTAATGTACAACATACTGCAGTACAAACCTCACGCAGTTCAAGCTCACATCTTCATCCAGCAAGTGGTTGCGGCGCGTCCGTCAGCTTAATTAAGTGCAGTTGAATGTTCATATAATTATCTAGTTTTTATTGACGTAGTCGAATGAAATAATTGATTTAGGAATTAAATATAATTGTGTGTCAAAGTGAAGTCTTTCATTTATACTCTACAAGTGGTCAAGAGGTAAACGCATCCACGCAGTGGCAACCAGACCACATTGGTGACCCCGACGTGATCGAAAGCTTCCAGATTCCAGAAAATTTCATTAATATTCTGCAAAAATCTGCCCGACGTGATCGAAAGCTTCCAGATTCCAGAAAATTTCATTAATATTCTGCAAAAATCTGCCCGACGTGATCGAAAGCTTCCAGATTCCAGAAAATTTCATTAATATTTTGCAAAAATCTGGCCAACGCAACCACGCGACGAAGCTGTGCCGTTATAACGGCATCAACATACACATTCCAAAAAAACAGAGACGGCAATAGGAACAACAGCCAGCGAAACCGAACGAAACGCACATGCAAGCATACAGCAGAAATTAATAGAAACAGCACAGAAAATCTAGCAGAAATCAATAGAAACAGCACAGAAAATCTAGGAGATCCAATAGAAATCCAGAAGGAATCCAGCAGGGATAAAGACGGAAAACAGCCAAATTTAGCAGATCATAGCAAGCAGCTAGCAGCAAACAGCACACGGCGAAGTGACAGCTTGAGTTGGTACCTTTTATACAAGAAGCTGTGGACGTTAAAGTCACGAGTTAATTAATCAACAAAGATCTAACTAATTTGAGTTAAGTGAAATTTGAATTATATACAGTTTTCCGCTTGAAATAATTAAAAAAATTAATAAAATGTTTTAGATAAGCGGTTCGCAAAGGATTTTGTAAGGCGGACGTGGTCGCAATTGCTGACAGGACGGATTTCTATTTAGAAATACAAGTTGTAAGGTGACGTGAGTACAACAAGAGCATTTACTTAGTATTTTCTTTTCGTATATTGATTAACATCAAATTTTCTTATATTGATTAAATATTTAGTAATATATATCACAAATGTTGCAAATTCTTCGTTCTAATATCGTGTCGTCGTTCAAACAAAAAGCTTTTTTTATACAAGCAGGGACGTCTTACTTTCTCGTCTCTACATCACGATCTCGTTTTTATTTCACGACTTATTGTTACGGCACTGTCCTAAAGTAGGCCTTCGAGGGGAAACTATTGAATAAGAATATTTTGAAAACATTTTCATTTACATTTGTTTTAAATCAATTCAACAGATTTAGCACATCTTTGTTCTTTTATTTTTTTTAAACAACAAGTATAGCAGTTTTCGAATGTGATTTTGCTCTGATTATATACGAGTATATTATATTGTTTTCCAAGTATTTCACGCGTATACGTCACTATGACTGAGCCAGAAAACAAGACAAACAATGTACAGCCAGGAAATTCAACCGATTTGTACGCAATCAATTTAAAGTTACCACCCTTCTGGCCTAGTACCCCTAACGCTTGGTTCATTCAAGCTGAGGCACAGTTTACAATACACAACATAAAAAAAGATACTTCGAAATACTATTATGTACTTACCTCTCTTCCACAAGAAGTAGTAAACGGTGTAACGGATATTATAGAAAATCCTCCATCGGAACAGAAATATGAAAACCTTAAGAAGAGTCTAATCGAACGACATTCACTCAGTGAAGAGCGACGCATCGAGGAATTGTTGTCTAATGCCGAATTAGGCGATCAGCGACCCTCTGACTTTTACAGGCACTTGCGAAATCTGGCTGGAACAGCTTCGAGCATAAGCGAGAACCTAGTCAAGAAATTATGGATAAGAAGGCTTCCGCAAGCAATTAATTTAGCATTAATACCACAGGATAAACAAAATATTACAGAGCTAACCGCGCTAGCTGACAAACTGTGGGAAGCATTTAAACCAGCTGGAATTTATACAATAAATACGAATACAGCTCAAAACGGACAACAAAATCGAAATCGTAGTCGTGAGCAAGTAAGCGAACGTCCTTCAAATTATGAGCTTGCACAAGAAGTTTCAGAATTAAGAAGAATGATCGCAAACTTGAATATTTCACGCCGCGAAATACACGAAATCGGTCTGCAACACGGTGGGAGATCCAAAATCGCGCGCGGCAACAGAGCCGAGATCGTCAGCATAGCCGCAGTCGTCAACGAGATAGGAATCACACCTCGAACAAGAACAAAGTGTGTTGGTATCATGCTAGGCACGGCTCTAAGGCTAAAAATTGTGTTGATCCATGCGAGTTCTCAACATTTAATCAAAACAACACTCAGGTGCCAACAAACTTCTGAGTCCTTCCGTGCAAGCGGCAGCCGGAAGGATAAACAATTCACGCCGCTTATTTGTCCGCGACAGCAACAACACAATAACATTTCTCGTAGACACAGGCGCTGATCTCTCGGTAATTCCTCATTTTATCTTTAGTAAAGTCAAGAAGGACAAGCATTATCAGCTGTCAGCTGCAAATGGAAGTCCGATTGACACCTTTGGCTCGAAGCTTTTGAATCTCAACATAGGGCTTCGTCGAAATTTCCCGCATACTTTCATCCTCGCTTCCGTAGATCGACCAATATTAGGGGCAGACTTCCTTGGCAAACATGGCCTTCTTGTGGATATAAAGAAACGCAAGCTCATAGATCCACTAACAAAATTACAAGTAAATGCCACCGCGGCATACGTAAGTACTGTAACGCCAAAGCAATATATCATCGAAAACAAGTACGGAAGCCTACTGGCTGAGTTCCCATCTCTAACAGAACCCCCGAACTATAAACTTCCAGTAAAGCACAACGTTGTGCACAAGATTATCACCAACGGCCCACTACCATTCTCACGACCACGACGTCTGGACGCAATAAGGCACAAAGCTGCACAAACGGAATTCGAGCACATGGTAAACCTGGGAATATGTCGAATTTCCTCTTCTTCCGCAGCATCCCCGCTGCACTTAGTCCCCAAGAAAGATAACTCAGACTGGCGTCCATGCGGTGACTATCGACGCTTAAATTCCGTGACAGTGCCAGATAGGTACCCAATACCTCACTTGCACAATTTCACAATGCAATTGAGAGGATGCAAGATATTCACACACATCGACCTAATACGAGCATACCATCAAATTCCGGTGGCCAAGGAAGATGTGTACAAAACAGCTCTAACTACGCCGTTCGGCCTTTACGAATTCACCCGAATGCCATTTGGGCTAAGAAATGCCTCACAAACATTTCAACGTTTTATGAACGAAGTAGTAAAAGGCCTAGATTTTGTATATGTTTACATTGATGACATTCTCGTTGCCAGTCAAAACGAAACAGAGCATCTTATTCATCTAAGAATTCTTTTCAAAAGATTAAGAGAATATGGAATCAACATCAAAGCCTCCAAGTGCGCATTCGGTGCAAAATCTATAGAATTCTTGAGTCACACAATATCCAAGAGCGGCATTCAACCATCCAAATCTAGAGTGGATGCCATTTTTAAACTGCCAGCACCCAAGACAATAAGGCTCATACAACAGTTTATTGGGATGATAAACTACTACCACCGGTTTATTCCCCACGTCGCAGAACTGTTATATCCCATCCACAATCACCTCACTTCTTTGCTCAAGAAGAAGCAAACAAAAGCTAATTTCACATGGCCAGACGAATGTCAAGTTGCCTACGAAAAGGTAAAAAAGGAATTAGCGCATGCAACCTTATTAGCACATCCCATGAGCAACGGCACATTCAGCATCGCGACTGATGCATCACAAGCAGCCGTGGGAGCTGTGCTCCAGCAACAAAATAACGGATTGTGGGAACCCTTGGGGTTCTTTTCAAAAAAACTCTCCCCAACGGAAAGTAAATATTCAACGTTTGATCGAGAATTGCTTGCAATATACCTCGCAATCAAACACTTCAGGCATTTTGTTGAAGGCAGACAATTTGTTATCTTCACGGATCACAATCCCCTCACGCGAGCTCTACAAAGCAAAACAGAACGTAGTCCCAGACAAGCAAACCATTTGGACTACATTTCCCAGTTCACAATGGACATACGACACATAAAGGGAAAACACAATCTTATAGCAGATGCTCTATCGCGAACAGCAGACACTGACGTTGCTGTCCTAGAAACCAACTCACTCCAAGTAAAGACTTTAGGCAAGTTGCAGGAATCAGACAGCGAATTGCAGAAGTTAATCGAGAATCAGACGAACAAAGCCTCCTCGTGGAAACTAGAAATAAAATACTTTACGGAAGTACCACTTTGGTCTGAAACATCCACCGGGCGCACACGTCCTTTCGTACCCACCTCATACAGGAAAACAATATTTGACCAACTTCACAATTTAAGTCACCCCGGAATCCGAGCAACACGTAAACTAATAGCTGAGCGGTATTTCTGGCCTAAAATCAATAAAGATTTGAGCAACTGGGCAAGAGAATGTGTTGCTTGTCAACAATCCAAGGTCCATCGACAAACCAAATCACAGTTTGAAAGATTCAATATCCCGGAGGGCAGGTTTGAGCACATCCACATGGATCTTGTGGGTCCTTTGCCACCATCCAATGGATACGGTTATGTACTTACTCTAGTGGATAGGTACACACGCTGGCCAGAGGCTTATCCAATTAAGGATATGTCTGCTAAAACCGTCATACAAACTCTAGTTAACGAATATGTTTCGAGATTTGGGATTCCAAGAATTATAACAACTGATCAAGGAAGTCAGTTCGAGTCCCGTATGTTCGCAGAACTCGGCAGACTACTTGGTTTCCAACACATCCATACAACCGCATATCACCCGCAGGCAAATGGGATGGTAGAACGGTTTCATCGTACTTTAAAAGCCGCCGCAATAATGGCACGACAAAGCTCCAACACTTGGTCTGAAGAATTACCTTTCGTACTGTTGGGAATACGGAATAGTATCAAAGAAGACATAAAATGTACTCCATCCGAGATGGTATATGGACAAACACTTAAGCTTCCAGGTGATCTTTTCGAAGACAGTACACTCATCATTCCTGCTCTTTCCCAAATGCTAGAGACTCTAAGACAATTCATGCGTACCATCAAACCAACAGATACCAGGCTCAACCTAAGAACGAATCCATGTGTACCAAAGTCCCTTTATGATTGCGAATTCGTATTCTTAAGAGTGGACAAAGTTAAAATTGGTCTAACAAAACCCTACGAAGGCCCATACAAGGTACTTCGACGATTCCGGAAAAGCTTTCTAATTGGTATAAACGGAAGAAATTGCACCGTTTCAATAGATAGACTAAAACCAGCATATCAATCTGCAGGCATCTTAGTAAAACATAACAGAAGCAAAGTCACATTCAAATAAGCTAACTTTAAGATATTACATGTATTGAAATAAAACACATCGGAACGATGACATAATCTAACCAATGAATTCTTTAAATTTATAATAACATATTTTATATATTGAAATAAAAACATATCGGAACGACAACGGAATATAAGCCATGATATCTTTAAACTTTTAATACACAACCATCATACGCTACGCTGGAAGGGGAGTGATGTGGAGACAAGAAACTCAGAATGCAGCCCAGTTCCGAAATACAATAACGCGACATATTGGCAACACTAAACCTTATGAAGCTTGTGCTCTCTTGTTCTCACCCGCACTCAACGTAATTAATGTACAACATACTGCAGTACAAACCTCACGCAGTTTCAAGCTCACATCTTCATCCAGCAAGTGGTTGCGGCGCGTCCGTCAGCTTAATTAAGTGCAGTTGAATGTTCATATAATTATCTAGTTTTTATTGACGTAGTCGAATGAAATAATTGATTTAGGAATTAAATATAATTGTGTGTCAAAGTGAAGTCTTTCATTTATACTCTACAAGTGGTCAAGAGGTAAACGCATCCACGCAGTGGCAACCAGACCACACTCCTGTATTAACTCTCGACATTCTTCGAAGTTGTTACATTTTCAAGGACTTATTGACTATGACAAATAGCTTATAATGCATTTTGTTATTGCTTAATTTTGCATGAGAGATGCACTTACTCTATTCTTTGTAACTTATAGATAACTCAGAATACTGTGTTACTACTAGTAAGAAGAAGCAGTGCTAAGTGTCAACATCTGATTTTGTACTAATCATTTTATATTTTTTAGAAAAAATATTAGTCGGAAGTAGGTATTACAGATTCACTGTAAATTCTTGATTTATCATCTGTGTTGCTGAATTGGAGTAATGTCAATTGGATTGGCATAATTTGGGATAATAAATTTCTACTGAAGCTTGGAAGAGGACCATTGGTATCACCACCGAGTCGCAGTGTAATATCAATGTGATAAGGAGAGTTGCTTCTCATATTGAAAATTTAGTTGTTGCTTTATGACTTGACACAGTTAAGGTGGGAATTAACCATATTTTGAATGCAGCATGGAAACAACAACTTTGCCTTGCTTGGAATGGTAATCTACATAACCTATCTTTTTCTTTCTGTTGATTACTTCAAATTTGGAATTATTGAAAATCGAAGACATCAATCTCTATTACATCTCGAGCCTATACGAGCATTACTAATAACTTAGTGCTTTCATCCACTTGCATTACTGCAATTATCACCATTTATTAAATATTAGACAGGCAATCAAAGATTCTTACCTTTGTCCCCTACCTCAAACTTTGCGGATCAAATTTATTAATTCTAATTGAGAACTGCACCAATTTTAAATCTGCATTAGAAATGCCGCAAAAATGTATGCAATGTGACGGATTTGTTACAAGATCCAACGTGGGACAAGAATGCGTCGACTGCAATAAATTTTGACATGTATGAAAATTTCAAATCATGAAAAAAAAAGTATTGCAAAAGGAACCGTGGTCTAGCTATAGGTGTCTTGAGAAATCCACGTCTAAGTCTATGCCATCTACTGATGTTTCTGACTCAGAGAACGATAACAGATCAGTGACTTTCAAAAATCTTATTAGAAAAATGTCACAAGAAATTGAGATGATCAAACGGAAGTTGGATTCAATAATTTGATTACTCCCTAAACTGGCGGTTTCAACGATATTAAACCCATGGTTGAAAAACTAGTCGAGTACGACAAACATATTAAGCAACTGAAATGGAAATAGCTGCAGCTCGACGAGAACTGTCTATCGTTTCGAAACGTCTTGAATTCTTGGAAGACAACGCTCTTACCAATTTCCTCGAGATCCGCAATGTTCCCTTCGTAGAATCAGAGAACGTACTTGCAATCGTAAAGAAAATTCACAATGAACTCAAATTACCCGTGAACGATTAAGAAATCACTAAAGCTTATAGATCCAGAAAATATACTAACGATAATGCTAGCAAAATTATAATTGTAAAATATAGCTCCGAATTTATTACAAGTAGAGTAATTAGTGCTTATAAAAGTAAAAAAACAATCAATGCTGTAAATTTAGGATTCGTAGATAACCATAGAATATTTATAAATGAATACCTATCTAAAAGACTACTTTTTCATAAAAGCAAATTGTTTAAGACTGAAAATAATTTTAGATATTTATGGATCAAGGGAGGAAAAATTTATTTTAAAGGAAAACGATAAAAGTAAACGTTTTTTGGTGAAAAATTTTATGAATTGAATGAAGGTAGTTTGGATCTCATTTCGAAGAGTAATTCCAGTACCCAGGCAACAATTTATTGTACTGAAGTCCAGTACTGATTTTTATGAATTCATCCGGGAATTAAAATTATTTTTTCTCATTTACTAAACGAATACCGATTGTTTGAATTACGCATAAAAAAAGCAGTTCTGAAGTTCAGTTCATCGTAAGTATCATAGGAATTCCTTTTTGATACGTAAATCAATTAAGTTTTACAGTACTGAAGTATTACTGTAAATCTACTGCAATTATCTATGCAGCACCTTGGCAGTACTGAATATTGTAAATGAGTCATTCATGAATATTCATATTCACTGTCATGTCGTGTTGTATTTTCGCATTGCGTTTTAGTTAGAACAGTTGCATAAATGAGGAATATTTTGCAGGAAGGAATGAAGGATCTTCTGCAGAATAAAATGAATAGCAGTATTAATGAATGCAGGAATAAATGAATTATCAGTATAAATATGTATATTTGTTACTTTTTTTTTTAATATTTTTTATAGAAACACAGAATTATGTTTTATGTTTACATTATTACATTATATTAAAAGTTATATTTTTCACACATTTGTATTTCTTTCCCTTATAAATTCCATTTCTTTTTTATAAATTTGTCAATGTGTGATTAAATGGAGAAACAAAGAATATGCCGTTTTCATAAGGAAGACAACAAATTTTACATAGTAGGTACGTCATTCTTAAGATCAGAGATATCATACTTCAATATTTTTTCTGGAAATGTCCCCAAAAACATAAAAAATTCTTCTAAACCGCCTGGGTTCTTCATTTAAAGTGTTAATATAATTAAATTGTTGACCGAATATGCACACATCACTTCTAGCTTTTTCAAAATATTTTACGCGAACAATAATACGTCCATCTCGTAACATTAAGCAATTATCATTGAAACTGTTTGCATTTATCTTAAAGTTGCAAAAATTACATAGTCTAAATTTATTCGTGCCTAAAACAATTTTACCAAATTACTGGTTTTCTTTGTTAGTATCAATAACTTCCAGGTTATTTGTTTGATTTAATTCATGAATTCTATTATAACACTGTTCTAGCGGGCGAACGCTAGAGTGTAACATACTTATGATATGTTTTATATAAGCCTCAAATTTATAGCAGCTATTTCGTCAAGAGGACCGAGAATTTTCGCATTGTTTGCTAGGTGAACAAGATCATGTACATTAAAAGTGACATTATTTATTCCATATAACTTTTGAAAATGTCTTACGAAGTATGTAAGTAACTCTTGTGCATAGTCATTATAAGTAAAATAGTAAAATATGGAAGTCAGAATTCTAATAGCTAGACTTAAGCATAAAAAATGTTTATAAGCTGAGCTGTTTATAATTTTTTTTATGGAAACTGGACCGGTGTACAAAAGAAAAACTCTAAGCTCCGACGCTTTCAAATAATTGACAAAATGTAGAGTTCTTGTTTTTCGTTGGAACTCTGAACATGCGTAGAGATAACACTGCTCAAGTCTCTTATTAAGTTTAGACAACTGCTCTGCTTTCAATTTTTGTGCGCTTGGCTTTCCAAGCCAAGCGGAAATTAGCTTTTTACAAACTCCTTCGTCAACCAAATGCATTTTATCTAAAGGAAAGTTTGCTATCATATCAATAGGAAGACGCTCAAAGATCGAACAGCTACTTTTGTGATGATCACTATCATCACTTCCAGAAGAAGTCTTTCTACTTCTAAAGTCTCTGTCACTTCTTAATTGTGTATTAATATCCGGATAAACGACTACTTTTCTACCATTCCTTGAAGTTGTACTAACACCTTTAGTAAAACATTTTGGACAGCAATAATATCCCCCGTGACCCTTGATCTGTTTTACTGATGCCATATCAGGTGCGTCACATACGCAAGCATGGAACTTAATTTGATAACTTCTAGAATTGTGTGTTGATCCACTCTTCAAAAGACTTTCCATCTCGGTCACGAAATCCTCAAGAAAATTGTTAAAATTATCAGGTTTTCCGAATGCCATAAAAATCCCAACAGCAAATACTGGCGCAGGCTTTATGATATGGAGCAAATTTTGAACGCATCCTAGAATCAACCCAAAACTAGAACCCCCACTTGCTGATATAGAGGCTCCATCTATACTGAACGACATTCTTAGTATAGAAACATCCGTGTATAATACATATTTTTTTTGTAAAGAATCTAAAAGACATTCTAAACAATTTCTTACGCCAAAGTGAATATATTTTCCATTATCAATTGTTTTTATATGTCGCAATTCGGTCGATAATGGTGTGGATAGCAACGTCCTAACGTCCAACGTCCATTGGTACGCTAAGATGAGCATCTTTCGCCAATATTTTTAATAATTTAGATAAAGCACTGTGTTTTACATTATATGAAGTAGCCCAAGTTCTCAATTTCAATAACAATGAATTATCATGCGGTATTGAATGATTTTGTATATATTCTTGGTCCGGCAGCATAATTGTTGCATCTTTATCGAAAGTTATTATTTCTTCAAATACTTCATTCTTACTGTTGTCACCTTCATTAGATGGAACTATATTTAAATTTACATTTCAGTTTTGAATAATTAAAGCTAAATTTGTGACTTTATGCTTACTTTTACAATCTGCATACAATTTTATTTTACGGGGAGCAATTTTATGTGCCTTTGTAGAGTAAGTATGATCTTCATGTTTTATTAAACGTCTGTTATTAAGAAATTTATTTTTTCCCAATATTAGACTCTTTCGCGGCATTTTCAATTGATTGAGAAAATAAAATACTATATTACTATGCTATTCTGAGACATGTCATTTCCCTTAACAATGACATTTGACATTATGTTACCGCCGCCCTGGTAATATCATATTTATCAGTACTACTTCAGTATTTAATTTTTCACCGTAATATGAATTTGTTTATGTATACATATAGGCTTTTTTCGGTATCTGCTGTAAGGTAGGAAACAGCACAATGGCTTAGACAATGGACTTCCGCGCTCACGGTTCTGGGTTCAATCCTGCAAGCAGATTTGTAATTTAAAAATAATATGAACAAATAAATTCTTTCCTGCAGTTGCGTTTGCCAGGTTGCATACGAGAACCGTAATTGGGAAAAAAAAGTTGTGTTAGTTGAATAAATTAAAAAAAAAATATTTCTTTAATTCAATTATTATTTTCAGTACTATACCGATATTAACATTCAGTAACGTTTAAGTACTTAATATTTAATTACATTCGAGCAGAATAGAGTTTTGAAAATCAGTACAGAATTGTTTTTAAATTCAGTACTGAATGCATTCTAAGTTTAGTACTGAATAGATTTTAAATTCAGTACTTACTAGATTTTAAATTCAGTACTCCAGCAGTGCCTCTGCAATTTAAAATTTCGGAATCCGGAATTCCGGAATTGTTCCGCTTGAATTCTGCATATTTCAGTATTAGGAGGGGAAATGAGTTCCGATAGACTCCCGCTGGAATTCAGATCTGTTACCCGGGTAATCTTCTCTGCCATTCTTTGTCTTATCTATGTTAATTAAAATCTATTATCAAAATGTCAGAGGTCTCAGAACTAAAACGGACACTATATGTTTCAGTTTCAGTTTCACTATATGCTTCAGTGAAACATTTTTGCAGGATTTCGTACATAGCGGTGAACTTTTTCATTATCGCCATTTGGTTTAGAGAAAAGACACAAATTTAAATGCGATTTCCAATAAAGATGGCGGAGGTTGTCTTCTAGCTATTAATAAAACATTTTTCTCACACCGAATGCAGGAAATAGAATCTGAGAACGAAGATCTATGGGTGGCAGTTAAGCATAACCATCTTCGATTGTACATTTCTTGTATTTATATTCCTCCCACCTCTTCCTTCGATGTATATGACTAGATTTTCTCATACATAAGTGAGAAATATATCATCTTCCTGAGATGTCTAAAGCTATCATCACCGGTGATTTCAATTTACCAAATGTGAGCTGAACTTACAGTAGAGATGTGCATGCAGATGATTGGAAATATTAATTTGGCCTCATCTTCGCTACTTAATAATACTAATATGTGTAATCTAAAACAATATAAATCCATTAAGAACCACAACAACAGATTACTTGATCTATTATGGTCCAATCTGGTGGAAAATGAGATAAGTATAGCTCTATCTCAAGGCGTACTTTCTCGTATTGAACTTCACCACCCGCCTCTTGACATTGATGTATCAATAAATCGACATGATTTTTTAACTATGAGGTCAACACGAAAACTATCTCGTCGTACAGAGAGTTATAATACTATCAACGAGAATCTGGCTTCAATTGACTTTTCATCAAAATTTTCCACTAATGTGGAGAGCTCATTCAACATTTTTTTCTCTATTTTAAATGATTGCATAGCAACCTTCGTACCAGTAATAAAGAAAAAACATGAAAAGTATCCACACTGGTATTGTCGTGAATTAGTCCATGCTTTAAAAGAAAAGGAAAAATATCGTCGTGAATATAAACGCTAGAAACACCCTGAAATTTACAAGAGCTTATCATTATTTCATCAATTATCGAAAAGCTTGATTAAAGAATGTTACAGGACCTATTTGGATAAAATTGAGAAAACTTAACACATTATGTCAAAGCATTCTTGGCATACTCCAAAATAATGCAATCCTCAAACTCCCTTCCTACTGAGATGTACTATAATGATACAATTTCTAATACGCCGCACACTAACTTGATTAGTAATGCAGCTGCAATTGATAACTACAGCTAGATTACGACATTTAGGTGGACAGTGTAGCGGTATGAAAAATAGATATGTGTGCTTATGTTTAATGCTGTATTTATTGCATAAATCTTTTGCGAAACACTCAAATTCATAAATTCACTACAATTTGATTCTGTTCATTAATTGCTCGATTGCATGTGTAGTTATTATGCCGTATTTTGGCATATATTCAACTAAGTGCAATGTATAGCCTTTTCTAAAGTTTTCACGCTTTATGGACTTATTTTTAATTCACTTTAAACTTAAACTTTAAACTACTTAACTATTTTGTTTCGTTGCATGTATTATTAAAATACCGAAAGCTGGCATATATTTAATTTTTATGCAAGCAACCTTAATAACTAAATTGATTGATATCCACACAATACTTATATTGAGAAATTCCAACCAAAACTTCTGTTATTTGCCAACACCAACTGCACACAAACTTTAAGCATGTATTACAATGTACCTTAAATATAGCACTTTTTATCGTATGCTTAATTGCTGGAACTGAAAAAAAAAACTTGATTTGAATTAAACTCTTGGATCTTATGCTTAGGCATGTGTGATCGCTGTCGAAAAACTGAGAGAGATCTTAGGAATTGCCCCCTTTTTATAGGCTCTAAGCGGCCATTTTGACATACGTTCCACAAGAAAAATGCAAATTAAGCATATTTTTCGAATCTGCTTGACTTGTATAATTGTGTCAAAATGTGTTAATTTCCTTCAACTAATTTATTTTAACTTATCCATGAATTTTCATATTTCATTTATTGAGATAATGTAATTTTTCTGAAATTTATCAAGATGGCGGCTCCCTGCCATATTATGACAATTTCCACTGCGGAACGCAAATATTTCTCATTTTTCTTGCATCTCGTTTCCACTTCTTTCTCTTTCCCACTTATTATGGGAATTAATTTTACCTTTTTTCGCGAATATTTGTTTACATGGTAACTTTCGCGGATTTAAGTGTTGAAAGTGCCGTGTCGTTTTGTGCATTTTTTATAGCAACTCATGGATTAATTATCCAGGTAAGTGTCTTTTATCACTATTTAAGTGTTTACTGTTAATTGTGTGTAAGTTCCAGCATGAATAATTTGCAGGAAATATGTAAATTCTGATAATTATTCGTGTTGGAAAGGTGAATTTTGAAATGTCAACAATGGCATAAATTGTTGCATTTCATTAATTATAATGTATGTGCGTGTTTCAATTTTTTATGTTTTGCATATTTAAACATATTTGCATGTTTTGCAAATGTTTATTACGCAGAGCATATAAATTTTGCACAGAAATTGCACTATTTGCATTTTGCATGTTTTTGTTGTTGTACTGCCAAGAAATTGGTTTTTTTGGCAGTCTGCATGTAATTTGCTTATTTCAATAGTTTTTTATATGCTACTTTGTTATATTAGTTGCTTTAAACTAATATCTGTTTATACTTTTTCATTTCAGATGTGTTCCTGTGGTGGTGGATGTACCTGCAGCTGTAACTGGAGGAATCAGGAAAATCTGAGGGAAGTAAGAAATACTTAATAGATATCTTCTAATGTTTTATTGTTTATTTCAGGTGTGTTCAACACTACTTGTAATATCTTTGCTCTCTACTTTAAATCTATATATTCTGATAACATTTCAGGCTGTAATCACTCAACATCCAGTAATGCTACAACACCTCCCTCTTACCCAACCTATTTTTCCTATTCGATAACTACGTTTCCGATTTCTTCCGAGGATGTGCAAACTGTCATTCTAGGTCTGGATTTAAGTAAGAAAACTGGGCCCGACACCATACCGAACATCTTCCTAAAGAACTGCTCCTCCGTATTAAGCTCTCCTAGGGAACAAGGTAGGGTTTACAACATCAGGGGAGAACCTTGCCATGCAAGTCTCTTGCTATGCAATTCTTCTCTCACGACCGTCCGTACGTGACGTACAGTCACATCCTGCGCGAGGTGTTCCTGCACAGGCAGATGGAGTCATCCCCTGGGATGAACCAGATGCCTGACTGAATACGGCGGATCTAGAGAGGAAAACTCGATAAAACCCGCAATCCCAGGTGTAAACAATCGTGCCTATGGGATGAATGGAACTTCGTGAGAGTGTCTTATAACGATGAACTCTGGATACCAGGCGACCTCCAGTTTCAATTTAGCCTTCCCACGGTATACGAATCTCTTCCGTGGGTGACTCTACTTTCCTCGTAACTCGTGGGAATCACATGGAAAACCAAGTTAGAGGGTGGTGCCCCTCCAAATGTACCAAAACCAAAGGCAGCTACTATGCCTCAAATAGTAGACGGGGAAGACGACCTGCTCATGGAACAGGACTTCGAAGGTCTCGCAGGTCTAGCGGAGATTATGCGAGAACACTGTTCTCTCTCAGATGAGCACGTCGAGCTGGACCGTGAGAGTAAGAAGAACCATGAGGAGTTGGTCGTAATTCAACCTTCTATATCTGGTGAGGTGAAACCAGATGATCCTACAGGAATCCACAGCTCCGCTAAGGACTCAGAAGGATCCACTGGGGGCTCTAAAGTATCTGATAAGGATCCAACAGACCCCAAAAATGATTCAAAACCCAAAAGTCGGAAGATGATTGGAGCCGCTAAGAAACGATTACAGTGGCTGGTGAAACACGGGCACAGCCCAAATGAAGCCCGTGAGCTACCTTTGAAACCGATGCCAGTGAAGGAGACCAATAAAGGATCCAAACGGAATCGCTCCGAGGACTCTACTCCTAAACCTACACAGGTCAAAAGGATGAGGACTAAACAGGGTGCAGAGGCAGAAAGCAAGCAGGAGCACTCCAAAAAGGAAATAGCTCCCAAGTCCCTGTCCTACAAACAAGTGGTTGCAGGAGTTAAAATGGGAATCCTCTCAGCGAACTTCCCCGAAGAAATGCTTTCGGCGGATCAAATTATATCTGTCCGTAAGGCGATCCTGGGCAAGATACTGGAGATGGAGAATGACCGACTTCAGCCGGCATTCCTTGGCTACAGTGCCAGACCAGGATGGCTAGTTCTCACCTGCTCTGACAAGGCTACCTCGGAGTGGCTAAAGCAGATAGTGGGTGAGATAACACCATGGGAAAATGCCAAAATAAGGGCTGTAGAGGAATGTGATATTCCTCGTGCAAAGATCCTAGTTGGCTATTTCCCTGAAAGTACAGAGATGCCTGCTGACGAGTTACTGCGTTACGTAGGTGCCCAAAACCATGAGCTCAAAGTAGCTGAGTGGAAGGTCTTAACGAAAGTGACTGAAGGAATGTCTCACAATCAATTATTAATTATCCCGTAACATTAACTTACTTCTTATTATTAACATTTTAATCTTGTTTTCAATGAAACATGAAATAATCAAATATTTGGATTTCGATATGAACCGGTAGCTTTCAGTCAGTAAGCTATCGCTATGAAGTTATAAATAAATAATAGAGTATTAAATGAGAACTTAATAGTAGGTAACTAAAGACTTTTATTTAAACTACTTGTCTCACATATATCATACAAGTACATAAGGTATATTTCATACATTTAATTTTACCAGAAACTAATAGAGATACACAGACAAAAAAAACAACAGTTGCAATTCAACTCCCACATGAAAACCTGTTTAGTAATGTCCAGTATGGTTATCCAATCCATAACATACCCCGTTGGTAGACTTTTGTAAATAGGCCAAAGTTGCTTTAACAAACACTCAAACTTAATTTAAATGCTTGCTAAGCGTAACTTTGAATAAGAAAGAACTTCAAATCTGATTGTAAACTTACACTGGATTTTATTGTGCTAATACAAGAACTTAAATACAATTTTTTCGCTTACATGATAAATTTTGCTATTATCGTAACTTCACTTCATCATGTTTACCTTGCAATCATTGACCCAGATTGGGGCAATGCATGCGGAAATATTTTCGTGAAATATTTTTAGGAATGATGCAAGAACATGAGTTAGTGAGCTTACGTTTAATTATATTTTGACCTGATTAAACGAAATGTTCTACAAAATAAACAAAGTGACAATTTCTTTTGCAATTAGGAAATATTATAGTAAACGTGAACAAGTAGGCAAATTAGAACGCGATTAAGAAATTATTTTTTATTCAGGTATGAACAGTTGCCGACCTGAGAAAATTTTTAAACTTATTTAAAAATTGGCGGAATTTCTAGTATGTATACAATTATGGCGAAAATTATTTAATTCAATCTATTATATATACTATACACTATTCTGTATTTATTATACTTACTATTCTCTTTACCACTTTATTATGGCCATTACACTAATGTCAAGCATAATATCACCCTTGCAGTGATAGACCGACCTAAAATTCTGGAACCAGTTTAACAAGAAACAATTCAAAAAGCTAAAATTGTGGACAACCAGACAGACGGAAAACAAAATAACTTTTAATATTATGCGTGGGTGTCCAATCCATGTTTCTATGTGTTATAAATGGAATGACCCTAGATTTCATCTAGGGTATAAGAAAGGATATCGCATCTGTGCGTTTTTTCTTATATTGTACATTGTAATAGGCAAGTGGCCGGCTTTATGAGCGGGCCTACTTTATGAGCAGGCCTACTTTAGCTGCATTTACCCTATTAGATTTATAATAAAAATATTAAAATAAATAACTTTCATAAAGAAATTGTACTAAAAAGTAAGAAAAATATTTTTTTTTCTCAGTAATATACTCTAAAGCCATGACCACGGTCAAGAATTATAAACAAAAATCAAAACGAAAAATAATTAAAAAAAAACAAACTTTGCTCGACCTCAAGAAGAATTTGCAACGCAAGCAATCTCCGCTATGCAAGCATAATTCTTCATTGAGAAAATATACACACCTGAGGTCATTGCTTTACCATGTCAACACATTGTGATTCATTCAGAAATTGTGTGAACAGAAATGCTGACACTACAATTTCTGATTTTTAATCTTATGTATTACAATTCTGCAATATTCCCCCATCTAGAATTTGTAAGAAACAGTAATTCCTATGTTACCAATTAATGTAAATAAGCAGAGACTAATCAATAAAAATCAGTCATAAATTCAACTTGAGAGAGTGCTTTTATTTCTCAAGTAAACATCGGCATACTCTGCCATCCTTATCATTGGCATATTCTGCCTACAAACAACGGCATACTCTGCCATGCATTATAAAGTGGCATACTCTGCCTTTAAATACAAAATAGCGGGATACTCTGCCGCACATATTACATTGGCATACTCTGCCTTTAAATAATACAACAAATAGCGGCATACTCTGCCACACATATTACTTTGGCATACTCTGCCTTTAAATAATACAACAAATAGCGGCATACTCTGCCACACATATTACTTTGGCATACTCTGCCTTTAAATAAAATAACAAGGACGCCATACTCTACCATAGGAGGAACTGTGGCATATTCTGCCATTTAATAAGACCAAGGGATATCTTACAAAAACAGCGGCTTCTTAGCCATCCAATAATAAGAACGGCAGCGCTCTGCCTCTTCAACAGAATTCCAATACAAGTTAAAACAATAAATAGAGCAATCATATTACAATAAACATGAAAATTTATGCCAAATATGACACTTTCTGCAGAGAGCCAAGTACATTAACAAATATAACCAAAACAGTCAGTAAAAAGAAGAAAAAAATAATAATAACTATAATAAAAGAATATATTAGACAAAACCAGGAATGGTCGAAAAAGCCAAAAATACGAGAAATAAATTGAGAACCACGTATAAATCCATTACCATCAAAATAGGCAAAAGTTATTACCTCAACAGAAAATTATTTAGCGGTACTCATGCAATTTAATAAAATAGTAGTAAGTAAATTCGATTTTTTAAGACACAAATTCAATGCCAGTACATGGGAAAAGAGAATATATAAGCAACTAATAACATGTAAAATAATATATGCTGATAAACAAATGTAATAGATCTTAATAGCTTAACACTTAACTAGGCGCACTGGCAAAATCACGCAAGTGGGCGCATGAGGTCAGCAGTGACCACAATTTCTTTCTAGGAATTAAAGTAAAGCTTAGATTATATAGCAAAAAGGTAGGCTATCAGGTAGAAAAACTTAAGCATTTTTCTTCATGTAGTAGAACCGCGTCAATTTGTTCGTTTTTGTAATAGAAGAACTGAACTACGATATTTTCAGAGCCGGCACATAATTTAGAGATTGAAACTTGATTACGTATTGGATAAATTCAATAGAAGAGATCCCATTATATCTCAAAATTTTTAAATTAATTTTTAAATTTCCAATTATATAAGTTTTTGAATTTTTGAGAAATTTCCTGATGATATTTATTGTTTTTATCTTTGTATGGCTGTTGTCATAAAAATAAGCCTAAACATTCCGCCAACTAACAATGACAAGTCTTGATAATATAGAATCTTTTACACAGATACTTCACTACTGTTTCTATGAGTATATATAAATGACTTTTTATTGCTTCTTTAAGAAAAATCACTAAAAAGCCACCGTACTATTTTTCGTAAATTTAAATAGATTTAGAAATATCAGAAATTTCGAAATGACAACAAATAAATAACACTGCCCTCATGTCATTTCCCCCGTGTCAACAAAAACAACGCTTATCACACGTACACGAGTTTTACACAGTATAGCCTATCCTGCTATATAATCTAAGAAGTAAACCACAATATTCAAAACAAAAACAATGCCGTTCGATAGCTATATCTTATTGCTTTAACAAAAACTGACAAACAACTGATTTCTCTTTAAGATAACACAAAAAACAATTATTTTATATTACATACTGAGGAACTTCTTGTCAGTTTCATTATAGTAGTAAAAAAATAAGAACCACTAGTCGGAGCAGAGAAGAACAGCTTCACTATTCACTCAAAACTACAACCTCAACATAAGTTTTATTTATTTTCGCTAGAACTCATCCGAAAATGTTATAAAATGTCGAAATTTCGAAAGATATACCTAACAAAACTTACCTCACGAAAAAAATTACGTAAGTGGGCGCATAGGGTTACACTTCACTATAGTACAAAAGCATGCGTACGTTGCAGTACGACGATTTTCAAAATAGTGTTGTAAGATAAAAAGCTACTTAAAGATACAAAGTCGAGAGAGAATGCGTTATACATATTTTTCGCGGTTAAAATTGCTCTGACGTCTGACCTCATGCGCCTACTTAAGGGTTAAAGTCAACTCGACAATTTTATAAAACCACACAGTCTTACAAACACAAGCGTAAGGTATTACAGTTTAGACAATAATTTTTTTAAAAACATATGTAGTTTTGTACTATAATATGTATATTATAAATATATTTAGAACTAATATAATAGTCTAAAATAATTAGTTTCAATAATAATGTAATAAATACCCCTAAAGTAAAACACGAAAAAAAATAACAAAACATTTTTTGTTACTCCTATTTTTTTTTCTCCTAAAGAGGAAGGGATTTATTCTAGCCAAGCCTAAAAACAATTAAGAAGTTAATTAAACTGCAACAATGCACAATTGGCAAAAATATAATTTCAAGCAATTAACCCGAAACAATACTTCCGATAAATCAATCACAATACTGTAATAAAATAATAATAATATTTGTTCAAGAAAGTATATTTTGGATACCCCGGAATAATAGCAAAACCGGAAAAATTTTATTTGTTATTCCATTACGCAACTGATTTGATTTTGGGTGGCAAGTTACAAGTCTTGGTTTTGACTCATCAAGAAGACCCAACTAGCGCATTTGAGTGATTTGAAACATCAAATGAAAAATAGAAAAATGCAAATAATAAGCAAATAAAAATTTGCAAAGAAAATTATTTAAAAAAACAAGAATTAAAAAAAAACAGATTAATTCGAAACCCCACTGCGGGTCTTGAAAAAAGAAAACATATGCGATTCGTATTAGCAGAAAACCTCATTGATACGGTTTGATTTTTTGCCTGCCGGAGAATCCTAAAAAATGCCTTCTTGAACAAATGTAAGTTTGCCCAGGTATTCATCCAAATGCAGGTCACACTTAAATTATTATGTCAACCGAAAGCATTTGTTTACATGCTTTGCGACATACTTAATACAGGTCAAGCCAGATGCATCAAACCAAACTATGTCAAGCACATACTGCCAGTAATCAATTTACACATAGCAAATTAAGTATTACAGCAGCATTGTATCTTTTCATATATATAAGCTAAGAGCATTGGAATAAAATACTCATACGCAGCATTCGAGCGTATTCTTGGCACATGTCTTCTACTTTTACCTGTGCCCTCTTAACATAGGAGTTCTGATCTTGAAGACACCTAGTTAGGAGTTCTGCCTAATGGCTGCCTCTGACCATTGTTGGTCGTTGTACTAATCATAATAATACAGTACTCTTCGTAGGTTTTACGTTTTAATAGTACGACTATGGGGCGCAACTGTATTCAACAGATTTAAAGTTATTGCATAGAAACCGAATACAAGGCGTTACAATACACGACGACTGAAGAAATCCAATTACCACATAATTAATTATAGTGTTCAAGGTCATGTAATGGCATATTTCATAATCCATATCACGTAATTAATTGAGTCATGGCACAGAACATCAAACTTGTTTTCTGTAGGTAATTTTCTTTATTAACAATCAGTAGCTTCACCATTATTAGCTACGATATCCTTTTTGGCATTGATTACACGTACGGCATAAACATTCTGGAGCCAAGGTTAGCGAAGCAGTTTCAAATGCTGGGTTTCATAAATGTATTAAGTGTGGATTTGTGGCGACGCGTCTATGCCATCTCGCACATTTCCGAACACTTGACTTCGAAATTCGCGTCTAGTAACACTTTGTTGAACGTATAAAGGTCTAGTTAGGAACGCTTTTGTTTCTGGTGAAAATATAAAAAAAAAATCAGCCTCATGTCAACTTGTAAATTAGCAACATTACAATGGGTGAAATTTAGAAAAAAAAGAAAACCAAAATATGTAGTCTACTCAACAAATTTCTAACTACAATAAAAACTCCGAATGTCACGATAAAATGCTTCTTTTATTCACACTCGAAGTTAACTAACTATTTCACAACAACTTCTGCCACCAAGCAGCTAATTCTTCTTCTTCTCCAAACAATACAACCCAGCCTTAATTGCTACCTTTATGAGTTTTTACTCTCTTCTTCTTTTCTGACCTTAAGGGTCCTACAATTCGGCCGTTCTGACAACATAATCGACCCGATTATTTTAAGTGTATGCTCCATCTAACCTATACTCATACATACATATAATATATCTAAAAATAGAAATGAATACAAAATTTTTGTGTCAGTGGATAAATTAACATTTTAGTTCAACAATATTTTCTGTATTTATCCATCGCTTAAGTCTATTTACATCATAAGTTCCTATAAATGGCTTATTTGTTATTTGGAAACCTTCGATATCTTGTATAATGTATCTATCATTACCAAGATATTTTACAACTTTATACGGGCCTCTGTATTTAGGAATAAGTTTCTTATTTGAACCTTCACTTGTATCTGTATTTACAACCATAACTAAGTCACCTAAATTATAAAGTTTTGAAGGCTTTCTTTTCTTATCATAATAGTGTTTGTTATACTTTTGAACTTTATTAGTTTGTAATTTTGCCTTCGTTCTAAGTTCTGATAAACTTTCTTGTTCGTTTTCTAAAATTGAATCTGCGAAGAAATTGCTAAGACCATCGTTTCTTTGATTTATTCCAAATAATAATTTTGAAGGAGTAGTATCAATTGACCTTTGCAAAGTATTGTTGAAAGCAAACTCAACATCTCCAAGACTATGATCCCAATACTTTTTGTGTTCAGTATCGACTAATTTACTTAACATTGGAGTCAAGTGTCGATTGACTATTTCCACTTGACCGTTGGATTGTGGCGATCCCGAGGAAATCAGAACATGTTCTATATTATGGTTTTTCATACATTCTTTAAATCGTAAAGAGGTGAAAGCACTACCTCTATCAGAAATTAACCTGACTGGTCTGCTATAATGAGCAAAATATACCTTAAGACAAAAAATTACTTCATTAGTATTCGTACTTCTACTTCATAGCTATGATAACGCGATTCTACATCTGAAGTTTTCTTGGAAAAATAAAATATAGGATGCAATTTATTATCTGCCTTTCTCTGCATTAATATAGCACCAAAACCCTGTGCACTTCCATCACAATGCAATTCCGTATATTCACTATGTGAATAGATTGCTAAAATAGGTGAGC
The DNA here is from genome assembly GCA_963930735.1 of Dioctria linearis. Taxonomy (NCBI): domain Eukaryota; kingdom Metazoa; phylum Arthropoda; class Insecta; order Diptera; family Asilidae; genus Dioctria; species Dioctria linearis. The sequence goes on along the minus strand of OZ005743.1, from coordinate 34,010,731 downwards.
TAATAAGTTTTTTTTTTAAATTTTCAAAGCACTCTAATTTTTTGTCATCTAATATAAATTCGTTATCCCCTTTTAACGTATCTGACAATGGTTTAGCTAATAGTGAAAAGTCTTGAATAAATTTCCGAAAATAAGAGCACAAACCCAAATAGCTTCTTACTTCCTTAATATTTTTTGGTACACTATACTCAGAAATTGCCTTTAAATTCAAAGGATTAGGCCTAATACCATCGTTCGAAACTAAATATCCTAAATACTCGACTTCATAAAACAAAAACGTACACTTATCTAATCTTAATTCTAGATGATTGCAGGGCAATAGTTTGAAAACTTCCTTTAATATCTCCAGATGTTCTGCAATGGTTTCTGTTGCAATAAAGATATCATCAATATAGACTTGAATTTTGTTTGAAATAATCAATTAATAAATCTTTGAAATTCACGAGGAGAATTTTTCAACCCGAAAGGCATTTTAAGATATTCAAATTGTCCAAACGGAGTAACGAAACTAGTAAATTTAGTTGATTTTTCTGACATTTTTACATGGTGGAACCCACTTTTTAAATCCAGGCATGTAAATAACTTTTTATTCCCTAGTTGGTTAACTAAATCCTCTATAACAGGTATAGGATAATTAAAACTTTCTGTGATTTTATTCAATTCACGGTAGTCAACACACATTCGAAATTCGTTTGAATTTTTCTTTTTAACTAATACTATTGGGGATGCATAAGGAGAATTACTAGGTCTGTTTATTCCCTTTTCTAATAAATCATTGATAATCTTAAAAACCTCTTCTCTTTCATAAAACGATATTCTACGAGGCGCAAAACTTATTTCTTTATCAACTTTTAAATTAATATTCATTTCATAACTTGTTTCTGGTAATTCAGGTCTTCCTGCTTTAACATAATAATTTTCAAAATAAGCTCTTACGATTTTGCTCGTTTCAAAGTCTATTGAATTATTAATTACTAAATCATCATCAACTAATTTGTTTTCATTGTTATCCAAATCAATATTTAAAATATCATTTTCGTTTTCAATATTTTCCAAATCTAGGTGGTTATTAATATGTTGTAATTTAATATTAGACTTTTCTAAAAAGTTGCGACCTAATATAAAACATGGATGCATAGTTTCATCCGATACTGTTAATAATTTCATTTCATACTTCCTATTACTAATTGACATTGTACATTCAAAATAACCTGTTGTTACAAGTTTACTATTGTTTATACCACAATATTTTGACATGTCCATATTTTGTTTTATTAAAGCATTTGGTACATAACTATCCTTAATCAAACTAATGGGGCTTCCCGTATCAATAAGAGCCATTAATTTTAAACTTAACACAAAGTTCCCTGATTTTGAATAAATATCAGCTTCAACATGAAAGTCTTCAGTACATCGTAAGTTGTTGTTTTCATTTAGTAATTTAACTTGTTTATTTGGACATTGTTTAAATTTATGATCCATTTTTCCACACTGATAACAAGATCCTCTCGGACGAGAGGGTTTTGAACAAGCAACCGATGTGTGTCCTAGTTTGTTGCAATTGTAACACCTTAACTCTCTAATATCAACTTTGGAATTTCGTTCGGCACTTTGTTTCTCATTTTTGAATTCTGAAGTATTATTGTTTATATTAGTTGGTATCCGGAAAGATTTAAGTGAACTTTCAAAATTTTCGAATCGCTTCAGATCAGTCAACAAATCAGAAAGACTTTCAAACCTTCTAAGGGATAGAATCTGCTCAATTTGTGGCATTTCCAAGCCTTGAATTATGTATTTAATCATCGCTTGTTCGCTCATGTTCCCACGATTTGCTAAATTCCTCATGACATACATAATTTTCGAAGTTTTCTCCCGACATTTTCTTTCGACGAGATAATATCCGATGGATGTCTGAATCATCTTCAACATTAGGAAATGCATTTAGCAAATCTTTCTTAAATTTCTCCCAACAAATGTAAATGTCACTACTTTCTGCCCATAATTTTACAGCACCACCTAACCTTAAATTCGCATAATGAACTAGTGTCTCTTGTTTCCAGCCATAAACGTCAGCTAATTTTTCTAGTTTCTGTACCCACTTAATGGGGCTTAAAGAAGTTTCAAAATTTGTGTCTAAAATTGGTATGATTTCATTTATCTCCGAAGGATGAAGAAATCTCTCCCTGGGTATGTCAATTTCAGCTTTGCGGCCCTGCTGCTCTTTCTCAAATATTTCTCATTCCCTTTGCAGAAGCGATTTCTCATATTCTAGCAAATCACGTTCTCGTTCTAGCAATTCTTTTTCGCGCCAACAATCAGCTTCAGCAACATTTTCCCTCGTTTTTTCCATTCCTATACAGTCAACAATAGCGTAATCCTTCACAGATAGGTCAGAGGCACATGTGCGCAATGTTTTACGTGACGCCACGCTAAAATTTTCTCGTTTGTCTTGGAATGGCTCGCTACTACACTTCTTCTCACGCCCTTCCTTACAGCCCTCCAACAACCGCTTAATTAAATTAGTTTTATTACCTGTTGAACATAAGCCTTCGTTTTTCAGCAAAATCTGGAGTTCCTTTTTGCGTTTACTACACAAGTCAATTTTCTCGTACATTTTGTTTTCTTCCTTTCCTAAGTTTCATAAACCTTCAGATAATTCGGATCCTTCGTATCCCACTTCTGAAATTTGTAGTCTACTCATCAAATTTCTAACTACAATAAAAACTCCGAATGTCACGATAAAATGCTTCTTTTATTCACACTCGAAAATAACTAACTATTTCACAACAATTTCTGCCACCAAGCAGTTAATTCTTCTTCTTCTCCAAACAATACAACCCAGCCTTAATTGCTGACTTTAAGGGTCCTACAAATAAGAGAGAAAAAATAATAATGGTTCATTCCCCGGAGGGACACCCATAACGATGGATTAATGTTTCCTTACATACATTGGATAAACTTCGCTTCCAGACTCCCCTGGCAAATTTTTTTGGCTTTACCATATACCGACTAACTACTTGGTATCGGAGAGATGAATTCCACTGGCAGTACAGCGTGGCCGCTGCTCTAGTTACTGAATAGGTCTTAACAGATGCTTGTTAATGTGATTGCTTATTCGTTCATGCCTTTGTCCTGTGCTGTTCCGCAGAGTTCAATATTAGGATCTCTAGTATTTAGCCTCTTTATTAATTATCTTAGTGATATAGTCCATGACGTTAATCTACATCCATTCAGACGATATTCAGCTGTAAATGAGCAGGCCACTTGGACTTATTGAGGGCTGTATTAATAGAATAAATGATGAGATATCTGAAATCTGCAAATATTCTAGAGATAATCAGTTCCTCCTCAGTGCCAGTAAATCTGAATGTATTGCTTTTTATAGCTCTTGGTATTGATAATCTTCGTCCTATTATCCTCAATAATGTGAGGCTACCTCTTGTTGATTGGGTGTCAAATCTGGGTGTGAAATTCAGCACCAGGCTGAAATGCTGTGATCACATTAAATTGGTAAAACCTATGATGCTTTAAGAAGATTGTGGCTATGCAATAGCATTCTCCGCTTGAACCTCAGGCTGAGACTGGTTAAGATGCTGCTAATGACCCACTTTACTTACGGAAGCCTAATATTCCCTAAACTTAACTCGGTGTGCAAACGAAAACTTGCCTTCAACGATGGGATATGCTTCGTCTTCGGTCTACGAAGGTCTGGAAGTTTATATGTCTCAAGCTGGTTGCTTTTAATGCGGGTGATTAACCGGTGGCCAATTCCATCCGTCGCCACAACTTCCTGTTTTAAGCAAGCACTTAAGGTTTAAAACAGGTATCCAAACCGTCGGAGCCACCAATGTCAAGAAATTTCACAGAGTAATCTGCCATAGAAGTCACAGCAATTATGGATACATCTCCTCAACAAGACTTGACCATTACTCCAAAGACTCATTTCATAAACTGGACAAGCGATTCTAAATGAAACTTAACTACAGCCTTCATCCTCAAGCTATTCATCCATGTGATGGTGCAGAAAATATACATATTAAAAGAATAAAAGCTATAAAAGCAAAGAGCTCCATTTTTATGTAGAACTAAATGTCTTACACAGTCATATCGCTTACGGTTCACCTAAGTATGACAAAATTTGACTTCATGTCTATGGATTAGACTAATATAATCCATAGGGTATTTGCTCAAATTTCTTTTTTATTTAATTAATCTATGGAACAGGATTCTACCTCGATTCGTATCAAAGCAAAAGATGTGACTGGTAATCCGAAGGAATTACGACCACACTCAAATTCAGACAAGAGCTATATTAATCGGTTCAAAGTTAACGTGGGAGTGTAAATAAATATCCCTAGAAATAACTTCGAAATAAAATTCATATCACCTAAGTTATATAATATCTATCACTACGAACGAAAATCTGTAATAAACAGAACAGGAATTGTATGCGGATGTCTTGTCAGAGAATGCAAAATTAATTATTACCTAAAAGTAACAATCTTCTTCAAACGATTTCCCAACAGAGGGCCCAACATATAGAATTACACCTATAGCTATGGATAGCAAAGGGCGTGAGTAGTAATCAGAAGGGCACTATAATACACATATATCCAATAAGCATTGCCCATCCTATATAACAACCAAACAGTCCTGTCGTCTACCACATCCTTAGTCTATTCTGGATTAAGGGTTTCTACAATTTGCCAAGAGCCCACCGCAGATTTCCAATGTGTTTATAAAATTTGTCAAACACCTGTTCGTTGCTTCGGAATTAGCTGTATGTTGCATATATGTATAGATAGACGTATGTATAGAGAAGTCCCATTTATGTATATGCATGTGCATCTACTGTTCGCGGTAGAAGTGATTAATAAACGGGACTAATTAGAAGTTGTCACGCAAATAATCAATTAAATGACTCTCACCCGACTTGGTGACGACGACTACAAGAAAAACTACTCAAGTCTGGGACAAGTGTTTCAAGCTGTTCAAAATGGAACCAGAGCGTACCAAATAAATGTTGCTCGAGAACTTTTTATATACCCTGTACTTAAATAGAGGTTTGCGTGATTCTACAAAGATAATATTTGTTATGCGGGGTTGGGAGATTTTTAAGTGTATTAAAATTGTTAGTAATTTTTTACCTGCCACTATGGAAGAAGGAACATAGGATGCCCTATTTTGTAGTACAGTAGAGAAGGGGATGGGAAAAATCCAACTAATTCGAGTTACAGTTCATGTTACTCGTTTAAGTAACAGGATTAATTTATGTGGATCAATGGATTTTGTTATTGTAAAAATATAAATTTGAGATTGATTCGATTTATGTGGTTTTGGAAGTTTGGAAGTTTTTTAATCAAATGATTGTAGAAACTTTTTGATAAGGAACTTTACCTGGAGATCCAGATGAGTTCCACATGGATACGATATAAGTAATATACATTGGGTGCTGGATAGGCTATACTTTAATTTTCCCTTGATCTTATCGGTGAGAGTTTGGCAACGCATCTGTACCGAGTTGCACATTTCCGAAATTTTGAAATTTGGGTCTACTATACTGAACGTAGGAAGGCTTAGCTATGTAGGTTTTGATTTTAATGTAAATTGAGAAAATATCGAAATTTTTATTCTGATGTCAACCGGCGATTCAGCAGGAGAAAGATTAAAGAAAAACAAAAGGTAGAACAAGAATCCATTTCAAACTCAATAGCCTGAAAATAAAGGATAAATCCCAAAAACGCTTGATAGCGAATGATTTATTAACTCCTTCCCAAGATAAGTTTCTTTCCAGAGCCCACATTGTTTAGGTCTATCAAAAACGGATGAGGGACCTGCTGTAGAAACATTGTATTCCTTCCGCAGTCCAGCATCACGGCTGCTGTTTCTGTATACGCCAAGTGGACATAGGGTCACCAGTAGTTGTCATATGGAGACCCTGGGACACTTTGCAGATACGAGATCACTTTACTAATACTAGATCAATTTCAGCACTCTCCAGTATAGGGAAATACAATAGCTTTTCGATTTTGTTTCTGGAATTCTCTCATCTTTCATCTTGCACTCGTAGCTCTGAGTTTATATCAACTTTTGTGCCATATTTAAGGGGTGGGTGGCAGTTGATGCAGTGGGAGAAGCTTTTATGAAGACCGTAGTGATTGTGAATGGTTTATGTTCGGTCTGGTACACTTTTTGTTCCTGTGTGTAGTCTTGGAGGCTCCAATTTGACCCTGTATATAGAGAAGATGTTTCCAGAATTTCCTGATGGGTATTGGCTCCTCCTGATACGAAAAACCTTATTCGTAGTTATCTATAAGAAACCGGATATCTTAATATTTTACTTTCTACAAACCTGTTACATATTAGCTGCTCCGGTCTTCTCCGAAAAATCTCAGCAGTACATATATCACTTCGGAGCAGGCGCAGTTTCAGCTGGCGGGTGCGGAGGGCGCTCGTTTGAAAAAAAAATTGCAGTAGAAGTTCTCAGTATTTCATAACAAAATAATTCACCGCGAAATAAATCTATTCTACTACACTTTTTGTACAAACATACAAATTTATGCAAGCGTTCAATTTGATGCGTTTAAGAACGCAGTCCTTATGGCTGGCGACGTGGACATTTCTCTAATTTAGGTCGGAGCTGTTGAAGCCTATAGAGAAAAACAGAAAGCGCTGATACCTGTAAAATTCGTGTACATGAGCGTAGCTTTTCTCGGGTCTTCTTAGCAGGACAGAGCCTATTCGGATAAAAGTGATAAAAGGTTTGTTTTAATTGAAAACAGATGCCAAAGGGTTGTTGATAAGTCTGAGATGTAAAAACGGCTTCTTAGAATATATTCGGGGTGGCAAAACAAATATTTAAGGAAACAATTTAATCACGTTATTGGAAAACTTCAGCGAAACTACACAACGGCAAAAAAATCATTGTGTATTTTTGTAGTGAGTTATTACACTTAAAGCAAGAGATTTAATTGGGAATAATTTTTTTTTATTATTTCGTTAAATGTGCAATAGTTTTACTAGAATACTTATCACAAACGTTAAATAAAAACAAAATAAATCTGCTAATTGAGAAAGTGAGACAGTTTCGATCAGTATCTTATAGAAATTGATTGATCGGTCGATTTTGCTTCGAAGAATGTTGATGAATGCCCATTAGAACTTAGTGAAATACTAAGTCTTGCCAATAGTAGGTCTGAGCAACAGTAAAATCGGTCCTGAGTTAACGATAAATGCAACTAAGTAATAAAAGCGAAAGAGTGTACTGTTCGTACCTATCAATTGCCTCTATGTCCAGAACTGAAACAAATCTAAAAGACTACACAGAATACCTGCAAGTTCATTATTCAGAGAAAACAATTCTTTCTTACCAGAATTTTAGACAAAATATCTTGACAAACCGCAAAGGTATAGCAAGGGTTTCTGGTCCCTGGTAAACCATCAAAACAGTTCCCCTATACCTTCAATACTTTAACAATCGTGAAGTGGTTGTTATTGCCTAATTTATACGATATTTCTCAGTCTTGTACACGATGAATAAGCTAAAATTATTGCTTTCTCCTATTACTAAAACTAATATTTGGGCAAAGCATATATGTACTTACATAACATTCACCAAAATAAACTCATCAAATATACATAAATTGCACGTGCAGGTTATTTGCTTGTTAAATAAGTTCCTTGACGACCCTCTATACCTAGACCAATTAATACTTATACGTTACTCCAAGTTATACCAGCAACAAGTTTTCTGTTTACGTACGAACACATTCTGGATGGATGGAACTATAAATTTGCATGAAGAATTACTGAAATTATGTTCCGTTTAGGCTGTAGACTGAAAACGTATGCAGTCTGTTTGCCATAAGAAGGTTCAAAATTTCACTTTCTTATGGGCAAACATTAATAAGTAAGGAATATGAATTGGGACGCTCTCTGCGCATCCAATAAGTATACGTTTACATCTTTCTGTTTAATTTAGGGGTCCTATAGCGAAATTGATATGGAACTGAAAAGAAGTATTAATTTGAATTTGGAAATAAGTGAGTTGAGTTATATGGAGAAAATGGAGAGGAGGTTATTTAGAAATAGTGTTTTAGTTAATAAATTATATTTTACATAATCATTAGAAGTATTTGCTAAATAATGACGAATGGCGACAGCTTGCAGTGATATTGGAATTTGATGGCACTGTGTGGCTCGTTCTGATTCTTGTAATTGGTGTGCTTCAGAGTAATTCATAATATTAATCTGGAATGGTTCATCATCTTGAGTATGATTAGTCTTTGTCTTATATGGATGATGCGCCTTAATCAATATTTGTCATTTTTATAGTGAAATTGATCTTTCTTGGATGTCTTCTCGTCTATATGTATATTCTGTTAGAAAATCTTAATGATCTTCCTTAGGGGCCCTTCCATAATGTTTTTGTATACCTCCAAAGGTATTCTGGAAGGTTTTCCTATCTTGCCCGTATTTCGAATTGTAATTGAAATTTCTTCATTTATTATCTTGAAATATCTTCTCTTCTTCATTGCCTTTCTGGCTTAGAATATAGAGACAACAGGAAGTGTTGATACCTGTAAAATTCGTGTGCATGAGCGTGGATTTTTTCAGCGTGTCGTGAAGTAGCTCAGCATTATATTGAAGAAAGAGACAAATCTATGTTTAGCTGTCAAACGAAGTTTCCGTAATTTGCAACAATTTAAATATAATTTGAATATAATTTAAAACTGGTGAAAAGTGATTTAAAAATAGTGCTAAATAAAGTAAAGAGTGTAAGTAATTATCTGTTGATATTATAGTGATAAATTTCTAAGTGATGTTCATGTAATTTCAGAATGAAATGTTCGGTGAAAAATTGCCACAACAACACCAAGGTACGACGTGGGATATCATTTTTTTAGGCTAGTATAGTTATAAAATATTATCTTGTATACTTTACACACCTTTGTATATTAAATTAAATTAAAAATACATAACAAAAACGATGAAAAATCCAAAAAATCCTTCCTCAACCGAGATTTGTTTACGTTTGTGACAGCTGGGAAATTCCCTGAGTATGTTGGCGTAGCGCATCGAATAAGAACCTTTTCGGTGGGAGCAAATGCAATATTTTCAACCATATATCTTGTTGCCCCGCTCTCTATATTGATTCTACTATACGGCTGAACTGAGCTTTCACTACAGCGGCAACAGATACTAACACAACCAGAATTTGACTACGCTAAATTTAGCTTACCACACTTCCTGTATTCTCTATATTCTAAGCTTTCTGGTCATTGCTACGTCACCTGTCATTTTACTGCCTTACTTAAACTGGAAGCGCGTGATGGTGGAGATTCAAACTTTAAAGCTTGTATGCTCAGCTCATTCTTATTCTTAATAGCAGGTCCCTATGTGACCTAAGGTAGTGCATTTTCAATTTTAATAATAGACTTTTAGATCTGATATAGACCAATAGCTCTTTTGATAAGATTACCGTTTCCCATTCAATAAGCCCTATTTCTCGTATAGACCTTCATCACCCACCACTCGACATAACGATCTATCTTTCTATTACTAAAACGGCACGTGATCACATATCCAAATCAAGGAATTTCAAACAAGATGATTATAATAGATTAAATGAATACATTTCGTCTGTAAATTTTCTCAGTTTATTCACACCTGATATTGATGAATATATTGCGAGGTTTTATGAAGCATTAAGTAATGGGGTTAATAATTATATACCGGAAATAGTTCAAAAAGGAAGAGAAACTTATCCAATATGGTACAATTCACGTGCTCTTCAAATTAAAAATAATTATAGGCATTTGTGCAAGTCTTTTCAACATACCGAAGTTTACACAAGATGTTCCAAAATTTGAAAAAAGTAGAAATCACTTCTCAAGGAATGTTACAATGAATACATAAGTAAAACGGAACATCCATTAAGGGATCAGCCTTTAGTTTTTTACTTGCTTTTTTTCAAACAGTGATCCTTTCACGTCATGTCCAATATGTGGTTCTAATATTGGTTCGGAAGGCATTTTCTCTCATATGTATCGTGTCAAGAAGAACTTAATATATTGGAAATGCTTGACAGTAGCAAGAGCCCTGCACCAGACTAAATTCCTAATATCATTTACAAACAATGCTCACATACGTTAGCTGAACTTATTAGTCACTTATTTAATAAGTCCATTTATAACTGCACCTTCCCTAAATTATTGAAGCATTTGTATGTTACTCCGATTTTCAAATCTGGCGATCCTAGATGCGTTGTAAACTATTGCCCCATTTCCATTTCAAAAAGCCCAGCATTAATTTTTGAAAAGATTACTTATAGTTAACTTTTCTAGCAGACAAAAATTATATCACCCAAAAGCAACACAGCTTTCTCTCCAGTAGATCAGCTATAACCAACTTATCCTTGTTTACAGATACAGTTGCCTGTTCCTTAGACATAACTAGGTTAATAAGTTGATGGTGTTTATACTGACTTTTCAAAAGCATTCGATAAATAATAGTAATAGTGGATACTATTACTTAGTTCTCATCATATCTACTGGACAGAGAAAGTATTGTAGTCTCTAATGGATCCAGTTCTGCTTCCTGCAAGCAAACTTCTTATGATCCACAAGGAACCGTTCTTGAACCTTTCATTTTCTTGGTCTATATAAATGACCGTCCCTCCCAATTAAATTCTAACTATCTACTCTTCGCAGATGATGCTAACATTTTCCATGTAATCTATACTACTGATGACTGTCTCCGCATGCAAGAAGATCTAATAGAACTGGCAAGCTGGTGTAATTTAAATTCGCTGGAAGTTAAGTGCAAGGTGATGAGTTATACTAGGAAGCTGGAACACACTTTTTTGGATTATACCATCAATAATAAATATAAAGACCTAGGTGTAATTTTTGACTCCAGACTACTTTTCTCCTCTCATATTGATTTTATAACATCAAAGGCATTCCCTTTGTAGGTTTCATTTTTCATACTACGAAATCTTTTAAGTGTACGTCAACTATTGTAATGTTTTTTATTTCTTCGGTTAGAAATATTGTTGAATATGCCTACCAAGTATGGAGCCCTTTCCATTCTTCATATTCTTATTTTTAAATTTAATTATATGTCCCTAGCTACTCGAAGAATCTGTCTAGATGCTATCCTTCTCTTCAAAGTTTTAAATGGCGATATCTGCTGTCCTTGCCTTCTGTCCAGAATTGATTTGCACATACCTGCGCGCCAATCTAGACTCCTAGTCCTATTCAATTTGCCCCCTAGTAGAACTAATCTTAAAGAGAAGTCAGCAATTTTTAGACTCCAAAAGGAATATAACTTATATCCTAATAATGACATCTTTCCCTCCAGTCTTCTGACATTCAAACGACAAGTACTCTATGAGATCAGAGAAGTTATTTGAGCTTCTTTGTAATCATTTTCGCTTTTCATTTTTTTCAATTTGAACTTCAATTTGATCCTGTTTCAATTTTGCCTTTATCTTTCTTTAATTTGTTCTCTATTTTTAATTATTTTCCTCTGTGGTTCCTATTACATTTTAGATTGATAACTAACAGTTTCTTATCAGTAATTTTTCTTTTACATTTGAATTTTTTGTCATTATAATAGCTTGAATGTTGGGAAATTATTCTAGTTTTAATGGCTGAACTAGTACTTATTATTTTGTATCAGAAAGCACTAATGTCCTTGTATCTACCACTCTTGTAATGTATAACACTAGTATAAATAATGAAATATATAATTCCTTTTTCCAAGTATTATTTTATAGCAAATAAAAATCACTTTTATATCTCTCTTTACTTTGTATGAATAACTTTTGCGGGAATAAATAATTGTACTTTTAAGAATCTGTATTCTATCGCCTTAACTTTTAATTTAAATAAATCTGGTATCAACTCTTCTTCTTTCCTACCCTCTGTACAAGATATGTTGTAGTTCACCACGACGTCATTTTAACTGCATTTCATTTCATGTGGACAAACTTTGGTCACCCACTACGGTGTCCTCCTCTCGGTAACAAAATCTTTAATTGGTAAATATACCGAATTCGTCTTCCTTAATGTAGAATTTTCTATTTTCTTCTACAATCTTTAGAATGTTTTTCTTTGTCAAGTCAAAGTTTCGTTTCTTCTGTTAACGCTCCTAGAACAATGAAGATGAACTTCTTTCAATATTCTTCAAGAGTATACGAAGTTCAAATCGATATCTGTTTGTGCACGGTTCATTCGTACAATTCGGATAATTTTGCAAACCGTTCTGGTGGATGTGTATAATCGACATTAAATCAGCAGGAGTTGATCAATCCCAGCTGATAAAGGCGGTTTTATCATTGCTGTGGCTTGACTTTTAGCATAGGCAAAAGCAACAGCATTAACGAAAAATAGGATAACACTATTTTATCGGTTAGTTTGTATGTGCTGAGAAGCGATCATTTCGGTAGTTTAGTTAGCTCTTAAGCACAGTGCTGTAATAGTTTTGTTGTACCTACCAAATTATTAAATCCCATATATCGTCTACACTGTCGAACTGTACTATTTTTAGCTCTACAACAATATTTTGAAGCATTCTTGTATAGGTCTGACCTAGATTCCAGGCTGTAGATCATTAGAACTGTTTTATGAATCTGTATTTTCTTCAAAGGTGACATCAAATCGAGCACCTTGTCTTAACAAATCCAATGGTCAATAGTCTCGCATATTGTTCATATATTTTTACCAAAAATGCCTTTATATTACTTTGAACTGGATAATTTGGAAACTGCTTGAGCTTTAATTTTGATTAACCTGAGAATTTTGTTTAGCCGATGAATGTATTGAGCTTCATTTTCGATCAAAGCAATTACATATATTGTCACTGCAGATTAGTAATCTTCAGACAAACTACCACATAATACAATTTACATAGGCTCAATCTTGTTTTATCATCAAAATAAATAATGGTCCAATAATACAATTATTCCTTAGTCTCTCAAGTGTAGACGGACTTTGAAAACAGTTGGGAATTTTATATGCTACTAGTGGTATGAAAAATACAGAAAAAAATACAGAAAATAATTCTGATAAACAAATGATCGATATGTTGGCAATTTCTTTCTAAAAGCAAATATCAAAGTCTCAGTGAACACAAATTTCTTATCCTTAGAGCATTAAGGTCATCTTTAAAATTTTTTTTGTAATGGGCGCTTCCTAGAGCGGTTACCCAAACACACAAAAGGTCTGTCTGTTTACTCGAAAGTTTTTACTCGGTGTAAAAACTTTTACGCATTTTTACTCACAAAACGTCTGTTAACTTTTAGCTAGTAAAAATCGAGTAAATTTATACGTTTCCCCTCTTGCACAAAGTTGCACATTTTTACTCATGATCAAGAGGATGTGTAACTTCAATATGCAATCAGCTGACTGTCAAAACCCTTAAATTTGAAAGTTTTTACTTGATTTTTACTCAAAGATTTTGGCTCAGAAGTAAACAGACAGACCTAAATTGTCGATGTCGTATTGGGTGGGGGGTGAACTGCTTACGGCAGCTGTCAGCCCTCAGCTGTCTAGAAGTCTTGATGTGGTGCTTAATGTTGGCGTTCAAATTGCTTCAGAGCCTTGCCGGGATCCATAGTCCCGATTATAAGGTGTGGAGATCTCGGTCGTGGTAGCTACTGGAACCGTGTTGATGGGAATAAAGTTTTGATACGTGCAATACTAATCCTTCCGATTTCCTGAATCTGTGACGAGAAGTTTTGTACGAAAAGAAAAACTTCTTCGTTTCAGATATATACATATATTAGGCAAACAAATGTACAACGTCTGGGAGCTTAATGGAACACCGGGTAATATGAACTTTAACACAACAAGAAATCTATGTACAATAATATCCGGCGAGCGGAGTTGTACCTCAATTAGTTTATTAATTTGAAATTGAACGGACGGACGGACAGTTAAACTTAAAGATCTAGACTCGGACGGACTTTTGAAAAATTAAATTAAATTACAAAATCCGAAAAAGAAGAAATGCCTCGTAATATTTTAAAGTTCACACATACTAGCTCGATAGATGACGGCTCAGGCAATGTTGATTTTACAAGTTTCTGTTTTTTGAAAAGTATCAAGGCCTACTTAATTATAACCTTTTCCAATGCTCAAAGTGACTTTGTTTGGTATTCGCGAAACTCTACAAATGTTTCGCTGAGATTGATAGCTAAAGGTTGGTGCATGTAGCTCGTGGTGAAGACAGCCACAGAAGAAAAGTTGTTGTCGGAACTTATAATTAAAAAGTGTCATCAGTGAAGGATTTTAAAAAACAGCATTTTATCTCACTCCCGCAAAGTGATGTAAGCAACTTTCAAGACTTTTACTTTTTCATTTTTCGAGATAATTTCCTTCGGGCTGATAATATTTTTATTCAGGACTCTTTCGGAATATTATTTTCAGAGATTTTCTTTCAAAATGTCAATATCTATAATAATATTGATAAATGGAAGTAATCTGAGAATAAAATCTTAGGTTCTTCCAGTGGAATAAACAGAAGGAAAAAATAATGGAACTCAGCGTCTTCTTTATTCACCATACCTATCTGTATGACAAATAAAGCAGAGAACTTCAGAATCTTATAGGCAAAAGCAACAACGCTATTAAATCCATACAAAGTTCCTTATTATTTTGCTCCTTAAAAAAGGAAAAGAATTATACCCGACATCCCTTTCCAGAGTTAATTGCTACTGCTAACCAATAATAATCCTTTCTAAATGACAGATGTCATGACCCATCTGGGCCTTATTTTTTTTTTGTATCCTTATTTTTCTATTTGTGCATAAAAAGATTACTTGCTTTACCTAGTGCTACTTGTCTTTTTATAAATTACGTTTTTATCGTTATTTTCGTCTTTTGTCCAGTCCCTTTTTTAAAAAAAAAAGAGGAGCTCTTAATTCTAAAAGTAAATTTCCAGGATCCAAGAGATTACCTCGGCCTGAACCTTTTAAAAAATTCAGAATCAATTTAGTCATCAATCCCTTCCCCGTAGCATCATCAAAGCTCTCCTGAGGGATTTAATCAATTTTAACCATTTAGACAAGACGTAAGGTATCATCCTGAAACTCATTCTATTCCAAAGAAACATACATACACAGTACCCCGGTTAAGAAGGATACATAACATCATAAACCCACATCAAATAAAAAAATATTTTACATAGAATCAGAATTGGAAATATCCCCGAATGGTTAGCATGAATGAAAGTAGAATTTTTCCTTAGCTTCCTCCATTCAAACTGTCATACTTCCTCTCTCGTCTTCCGCGAAGAATAAGTTTCATCAGGACGATTTGCATACAAAATCGACTCCCCGGGAAGTTTACTTGAGTGCATTTTTTCTGCTTGAGAAAATTCAGAGCTCTATTCGTTTTCTCAGTTTGGCATTATGGTGTGAGCTTACGGGATGGGTAAAAATGACAGCATTATATCTCATAAAAAATATTTCCTAACAAGGAGGGTGGAGAATAAAAGTCCCCGGCTATTTAACGGATGAGAGAGAGTGGATGCAATGTAAGGCCCCCCGCATTCGTGAAGGATTTTTTTCTCGCTGTTTGACATTGGAACAACAACCTTAAGAGGCTGTTTGAAAAATGGAAAGCGTGCAAATTTCCAAAGTGATTGGCAACTCGGTAACATGTCTGCATTTAAGTGACATTTTGAAGGAAGTCAAGTGAGTTAACACGAGTTATGAAACTTTCAGAAACCATAAAAAAAAGTTAGGAGAACGTGGGATTTACGGGTAGGATCTTTTAAGGTTACTTCAATTTGATTTGAGACTACCTTGAGACACCTTTCTGTTATATTTGTTATACGTGAGATGCTGGGTACTTCATGTGAGATAATGAAGGAATTTGTGGTGTGTAAATTCATAATATTAGTTAAGTAGTGTTGTTTTTTTTTTTATTTACCTAGAAAATTTAAAAATTCCCATAATGATATTGTAGATGAATGAGTTCCAACATTTCCTGTAACGCTCCATTTTGTTTACTGGACGCAGCAGCATGAATATGATATTGGAAATTGTACAGAATTATTTGTCAGATTGTGCTAACATACCAGAATTGGGCTACGTACATTATCCTAACATAAAAAACAAATCTGAGCAAACGAAATTAAAAAAAAAAAGTGAAAAGAAGCCGAACACATATCTAGAGAAAAGTTTGAATATTCTGACAAATCCATAAAATTTCTTATTTTCAAAATTTTTTAGGATTCTATGTGTCTTCTTATGTAAGATTTGAGGAGACAAAATATTCTCGACAATAAACATCTCCAACAAAACACATACTTATATCGAAAACCGATTTTTTTAAAGCAATTTCTTAAAAAGAAAAAAAACTTCGGTTGATATGTTGTCATCTCATGTGGAGTTTTTAAGAATTTCTAAATAAATTAAATAAAAAATAATAAAAATACAACATCTTTTCAACTTCAGAACTAATAATATTATTGGTAAATATATGAGAATAAAATAATAAAACAAATAGTGATAAAAATATAAACTTAATTGATTATAAATAATTTATAGTGATACTATTGACAATATGAAAGAAGAAAGAGCAGGCTGAACATATTTAGGATGCTGTACATTAAGAGGAAAAACCGGAACCCTTACAAGATCGCCAAAAAACTCAAAAAATTTGTTGTAAATATATAGCCGAAACTGTCTGAAAAAAAACCGTCCCCCTCTCCTGGTCTTGTAGGTTCATAAAGCTGAAATTTTGATATTATCAGTGTTATCAGGCATGTAGTAACCCTTTCCTTTCGGATTGCACATCCGATAGCTAAAAAAAAAACCACTATAAGAAATAAAAATTAAAAACAATTTTGTTAATATTGTAATGTCCACACAAAACAATAAATAAATGAATAGTAATTTAAAAATAGGATAATTAAAAAAAGAAATATACCTATAAAGACAGCACAACCCGGATGTAAGAAAATAATCTTACGAGGAATTTTACAGCACATGAACACATAAATTTTTATTTTTCAGATACAGCACTATTTTAGGTATGCAACGAACTAACCGGCGCGCAGCCAGGTGCGGGAGAATCAGTTGTCCAAATCAACGTTGCTGCAACTTCTCGCACATCATCAAGTCGACTTAATATTGACTTGGTATCAAGGTCCCGCCTCTCTCCAAGTTTAGTACTAGTGTAGACTGTAATACAGACAGCATGGACTGATGAGACGGTTATCAACATAATAATCAGCTTGCAGCGGTACCCATTGCTGAATAAGGACGGTTTGATTTGATTTTTAATGTATAAAGCTCCGAAGTTATTCAGTTCCACTTTGGCTGATTAAGAAGCCACGAATTGGACCGTTACTAGGCTAAGCGATTTGGTTAATCCGTTCCCGGATTTGACATCGGTTTCTTGCATCAAGTAGCGTCAACATTAAGCAACTTTGCTAACTTCGCAAAGCACTTCCGCCACTGTTTTGATAGTTATAAACTCACCAAATACAGCAAAGTCACTACTGTGCTACACTGTTTTGTGTTAATTTCTAAGACAATTCTTAAGATGAAACTAGGCGATGAGAGACTTTAGTCTATAGAGACCAAGAGACCCGTGTATACACTTCGGAGACATCTCTTCAGAGACTTTTTAGGTCTGCGGTCTCCCGTCGTGTACATATTTTAAAACAGACAGGTCTCCAGGTTCGGTCTCCGAAGTTTGTGCATTTCTCGTCTTCAGGTCTCCAAAGAACAAATGGATAGCTCCGCAGCACTAGCTTATGTATGTGAGGATCCCGAGTTTTAAAAAAGGAGATTATCTTGGGCGCCTATTAAAAGGCAAAGCAAACGATCTCTACAGGAGTTGTAAGGATTTAGAAAAAATCGAATCCAACCAACACATACATTGTTAGCTTTTCTGCACGCTATGAAAAATTGGAAAGTGATACTTGGACAAAACAAGAAAACAGCTGGAGTAGGATGTATTTTAATCAAAGGCATTTGAAAAATTACAGTGTTCAATCCATTGAATAATTAACTAACAAGGAACCGGACAGTCGAACTGATCTTGGTCGAACTTGCTTTGACCTTTATGAAAGTAAACATTTCAGAGGAGTTCAGTGAAACTTTGTAAGATTTATGGCCGGTTTCACAGTCAAGGCTTAAGCTAAAGCGGTTACACAGTCAATGCTTAAATGACATCACAGGCTTAAGGCAAGCTTAACTTAAGCCTGTCATCTCTAAGGCTTAAGCCTCAGATATTGCTGTGAAACATATATGGAGATTATTGTTAAATATATATTTTTCTTAAATATTATAATTTTTGTTATGAAACGAACGTATATATTATATTTCAAAAGTTTTACTTTAAAACTAAATTCGAAATTTTTCAAGGAAGAAACCAAACAGTGAGTTATTTATCTGATGCAGAGCATATAAGCAACGAAAAAATGTATAATTCAATATCGAAAAGTGTGGCTCGTGAAAAAAATTGTAAGAAGGTGCTCGCAACATTTTGAGAAAAGGGATGACGTTGATTTTTATTCTAGGTTCCGACTATCAAAACATTCGACTATGATGATTTTGGATCTATTAAAAAGTTCAACTCACTTGTAAAAGCTGCACAGTTTAAACAATCGAGCGATAACAAAATTTTATTTTGATGTCTTTTCTTCATAGGGATTCACAATGTCAATTTTCCTTTAAAAGTTCACAATTACCTCAGTGCTGACAACCTAGAATTTTCCATCTGCGGTTTAACTAAACCTCTGCTTACTGAGTACAGTGAAACCGAGTAGGCTTAAGTTCTGGGCTTAATCTACACCCGTGACTTAGTTAAGCTCTGTCCTGAGATGTGCAACCGGGCATTAATGATTTTAATAAATATTATAAATTTGCAATTGTGTTGTTTCAGAAGCTTGAAGTGTATAGTTTTATTCCGTTCAGTATTTTGTGAAATTAAGACATTTAAGCTCTTAATTTAACAAGATGAATTGTGTGGTGCAATCTTGTAGAAACAACCACCGAATTTCCAGGAGAAACCCGTTCATAGGCAAGTGAAGATATTTAAAAAAAATATCATCTTGTTTTATAATTATTCGTGGCTTTTTTTTAAAAAATATACTACAGAATCAGATCATGTGCGATTTGTTTATTCGATAAATGTCAGAAGGTTTCCTCTTTTCAATGACAACCCTATATTTCTTTTACCTAAAGTAAAGGGCGCTAACGATATGTTTATTTTACACAACAGTTTGAATTATAAAAATTTACCGCTCAAAAATGCCACGATTTCACTACTGCCATGACGAAATGAATACAAGCACATCACACTAATACATTTCGCGAATGGCTTAAGTTCGATATGCCGCTTCCTTACTAGTTATTCAATTGTTAAACCGCTTTATTTAAAATCACACAAAGTTTTTTGTGGGGTTACAAGGGGCGTAATTTGCCCGTACTCTTTCTTTTTGACGTTTTCAAGTTTTCTTTGACTATCTTTTAAGTAGCTCCCAACTTGTATTCTGTAATTAAAGGAACTCATAATTGTTTTGTACTGAAAACACAATTGTATCACACTCAGGGCTCATTTCTGTGTCCTCCACCAAAACCGTCGAGAATACTTCACAAGCCATGAAACAGACTCCCTACCTACCACATGCGAGGCCCAACGTAGTCCTTACATTCTAAAATATTTGCAGTGTTCTTATGTAAAAGTGACAAAAGTTTGATTTGAATAGCTCCTCCGCCCTAAACTACTATTCATACAGAAAAATGGCGTTCTGTTAATCTCCAGCTTGCTTTCTTATCTTCCGAACCGTAATAAAATTTTTATACCTTTCCTAACAAAATTATTTAAAAAAATTTATCTTAACCAAATGACTACAATTCCTCAAACAAAAATTCTCAGCTGAGTAATCATTGTAATGTCGCTGTGCCGTCATGGCATGCCGTGGGCTGATGATATCGAATGTAGCTGCCTACAGATTCGGACTACGGCTGCACATACACACATGCAATTATCACTCAGCAGAGAGGTGTTGAGCGTAAAATGGTAAGGTTACTTTGTAATCAAAACTATTTTAATATTTTGTTAAGTAAGGTATAGTGTAGCCTTTGGGAAGGTAAGCAACCAAGCTGTAAATTACTAGAAGACTATTTTCCTGTATGGATAGTAGTTTAGGCTCTATGGCATATATAAAGCCAATGTTTAGCACTTTTCCATAAGTATCAATATAGAACATTTTAGAAAACGGACTAAGCACGCACACATATAGATTTCTGTTTCATGGCTTGGGAAGTATTCTCGAGGGTTTTGCCTCCACTTGTCTTATATTTATATTAATGTTTCATTGTAATAGGGTTTCATAAATCTTTTTATGAATGTATTCCACTCCACCCTCAAATATAAGAAAAAGTGCTAGTGGTGGATTGCACAAGAAGATATTTCAGTACACATGCAAAACTATTTCCAGGACTCTTAGGAGTCAGAC
This sequence comes from Dioctria linearis, assembly GCA_963930735.1. NCBI lineage: Eukaryota > Metazoa > Arthropoda > Insecta > Diptera > Asilidae > Dioctria > Dioctria linearis. The sequence goes on along the minus strand of OZ005743.1, from coordinate 33,990,244 downwards.
TCAGAGTCCTGGAGAGGGCTTTCGCTTATTCAGAACTCCATAATGAATTTAACCCAGCTAATATATTTCTGCTGAGGGAATAGCAAGCGAACAAATTAATAAAATGTATTCTAGGAAAGGACCGAATAAAAAGCGCGTTAATACAAACGAGCTATATACATATGCGAACAACTTTTTATATCCTCCGCTAATCTAGAACTAACTAAGTATTTAAAAACTTCCTGTCTTTAGTTTGGATAATATTTTATTTAAGGACTCGTAAAACTTCACCACACTACTGGAAACTAAACAGGAAAAGTCTGGCATTCCTCTGACAACAATAAAAGAAACAAAATTTGAAATAAGCGTGCCTTCATTTTTCCCGCACACACAATGAGAGATTATGAAAATGCTTTGCTACTGCAAATGCTTTGCACTTTGTTCGTAATCAAGAGATCATAAAAAGCACTCTCCTCCATTGTGTGCTTAGTCAAGGCAATAAAACAGCTAACGCCTCCGAATCACCAAATTACCTTTCGTGATTATATTTCGGCAGGAACCAGTAAGTTCGCCCAGAGTAATGTCGTTTGTGGGGCAGGAAAATAAACTGCAGATTTTTTTCATTTTATTTGCTTTAGCCAGAGTGTAATGAATTTCTTATCAGATTGAGTTGCAAAAATTACGACGCCTATTCGTAATCTTCATCGTCGATATCGTCATCGTAGTATAGATCAATTTTTACCTTTCCCATTCTTCTAAAATCTTTTGAAGGTATGGCAACCAAAATAGTGATATCAATTTAAATTTTGGAGAGGGGATGGGAGTCGTTAAATTGTTTAATTTTTATTGTCCTGTCAAAGTGCATGTAATTGGGTTTTCCGACGGCAAAAACGTCCCGAGAAAGTTTTGTAATCGGAAAAAGAGTACACCACCCGAAAGTACTCGGCGAGGCCTTTAATTTTATATGGAACATGTGGTATTGGAACGGTGGGAGGGGTGCTCTCCCCTGCCGTGGGTTCCTACCACCCACCATAAAAGTATGCACAGAAAAATTTTCTTCTACGAATTCCTCCCCAACGGTTAATTGAAATAAACATTCCATAGAGAGTTAAAAAAACAAGCCGTACTGACGATTATATGGTTCCTGCTTAAATGAAACGCCCTCTTTTTGCAAAAAAAAATCTTTTCTCAAAGATTTTGCGTTTCCATAAAGTTTTTTAAAGTTTAAGGCATCTTTTAAGACACCTCTCATATCTGGAGGTGTCGGGCCTAAAATGAGAATTACCCTTTCAGTTTTAAATACCTAAAGTTCATTTCTGTCTTTAATTTGAATGCAACTTAGGAAACGTTGCAATCTAAAAGCATCCGCTGACCTAAAGACATGCGGTTGTACATCTCTGGTGTAGTTAACGTGCACAGTTTAAGTAATTTGGAACCATGTTGAAATAAATTTCACATTGAGACATTGTACAGTGTCCATTATGCATCTTATGGGAGTCTATCTATCATATCTTAGTGTAATTCGCATTGCCTTTTTTTGCAACATCTGAGGATAATTTATTATTTGTTGATTACTTAAGAATAATATAGACTGTAGGTATTCAAAATGCGGTTTGACAATATTTTATTTTATATATTGGTAATAATTGCTGTATAGGTTAACACTTTTCTTCTGACTCTCCTCATATAAACTATTTTTGCACTCGTAGTATGGCCGTATGTGCTGTGTACTTTAGCCAACAGTCAATCACAACCCCCAGGTATTTGAATTCCTTTAACACTTCTATCATCACTCTGTCCGTACTGAGTCTGAGATCTTACCCCCCCCCCCCCCCCCCCATTTACCAAGATTGCTTTTGTTTTCCCGGTATTAAATTTTAGTTTATTTGCTTTTAACCAATAACATAAACTATGCAGAGCTTCTTGTAACTTAACATATTTATATGCATTAAGACGAGAAATGTTCCCAAAACGGATTAATGGAATACTCCCAAGTCCACATTAACAGCTGGTGATATAGCCGGACCGACCTTTGTTCTCTGGATTCTTCCCGATAGGAAACATCGAAACCATTCTGTGTTTTTTACTCTATACTTTTCGATTTTTCGTAGAAGCAGTTGCCTATTTATCGTATCGAAAGCTGTCACGCCATTCTGTTTTTTATGATATTTCTTCCTTCTATGTTGTTACAACATTTAATGAGCTGTTTCAAACGAGTGTTTTTGTCTAAACCCCGATTCTGCAATAGTTGCCTGTACGCAATCTTTTCCAATACTTTTCCCGCGACCGGTAAGCAATTAATCGGCCGAAAATCCTCAGGTCTATGCGAATTTTTGATTTTCGCAATTGGTGTGACCAAAGATTCCTTCCGCAAGGTCGGAAACTCTTTCCTTACAAGAGATTCATTTACTATATTCATTATCACTGGATCTAACAAATCAAAGGAGTCCATTATCATAATTAGGCTAGCAAAATTGAAATTTCTTGTTTGTTCTAGCTCTTTCATTGGTTCCCTTATACCTCTGAGATTAACAGTTCTAAAGGTAAATGTAATACTCACGTTTACGATATTATTGTGATACCTTATATTAAGAATCCCTTCATGAATATCCATTACGGTTCGTACAAAGAAGCTGATTAGTCTTCTCGCCATATCTTTATTTTTTCCATTATTTTTATATATTATTAGCTTTAATAATTTAATTTCAGTCTTCTTTCTCTTTAATATCAAATGTGGATATGTCTACAGGGTGTCTCGTACGTACCGCATTTCCTTTATACCACGGATTCCTCACTCAATTTCGGGAAATAAAATGTATGGGAGGAGAGCCGGAAAATGCACGGTGTGGACGGTAGGGGGGTTTTTTTGATGTTGGGTTCTTTTTATCCTAATACCATGTAACTTTCTTGTTATACACCATATAAAGGTGACTTGCGTCTCAGGTGATAGTAAACCCTCTACGATTTCCAACAAATGCCCAACCACCTTTTTTTACTTTGACGTCCTATAACTGCCGACGGAAAGGGGGTAGAGAGGTGGTTGGGCATTTGTTGGAAACCGTAGAGGGTTTACTATCACCTGAGATGAAAGTCACCTTCATAGGGTGTATAATAAGAAAGTTACATGGTATTAGGATAAAAATAATCCAAAATCAAAAAACACCCCCTACCGTCCACACCGCGCATTTTCCGGCTCTCCTCCGGGGTATTAATTAAAAAAAACCATGTGCTATGGATATGACTAATCCGTTTTATGTGCACAAGACTGATTCGCGATACTTTAAAATTACAAAAATGAGAAAGATTTAAATGAAACTTGCACAGCTGCGATCAAGACCCAAGTGATCAAATACAAAAGAATTGCATCGGAGGTAAGCCGACCAACCAGCGGTATATTTGTGAGATGTTACTGCTGATTAGAAGTGGACGAGTTTTAACGATAAATCTAGGGAAGTAAAATTTAATGTGCTGTAAATAATTATTAAATAAATGAATTCGTATTTTCTTTTCAGATTGATTTATGCTCCAACATGGAGAGTGTAAAAGCTCTCCACATATCTTTTTGCTTTCACATAAACACGTTTTGCCTTTCGAATTTCAGATTTATTCTTATTTCTTTGAGTACTATAATATATCCAATGACTTCTCAATATTAAAAAACGTGCAACGTGTAGTGCTTTGCTATTATTTTTTGTCTTCTAAGCTCACTCAATCTACTATTAAACCAACCAGTAATCCTCCTTATAGGAACTTGCCTTTATTCTAACAAATTCGTTTATTGTTCTCTTTAATTCATTTTGAAAAACTCTCGCTATTTCGTCCGCACTACTGATTCTATTAATGTCCTTGATTTCACTTTCACTATCGCTCTTTGTTTTATTTAAATTGTTTGTAATAGCTTTTAGTTCCAACTGGTCTTAAACCAACCGGTCATGGTCACTTAAACTCAATTTTGGCTCTATTATTTCATTCATTTTGCCCGAAATAGTTATCATATAGTTTATTAGGGTCTCGAATATATCTGTTGTCGTAGTTGGTTGATTTAGAATCATTTTTGCACTACTAATCCACATAATAATATCGGTCTCTTTTTAATTTATATCTAATGGGTTCAACCAATTTATATTAAAATATCCAACCAGCAAGAAATCACAATCTACTTCACGTAAGTCTGTCATAACATCTTCTAGCTTGTCGCAAAATAGTCTATTTGATGTTCTCGGTGATTTATGTAAAACACTTAGCAAAATTCTAAACATTCCCTTATGTCAATTTCACTATAATCCACCAAAGTTCTGTTTGAAGCGCATATATATACTTGCATAACTTGATTTTGCCATTCCTTCCTTCAGTACAAAGCCAGTATGCCTTGAAGTACTGTCACTTCTAAATATTTCATAATTCTATATCTCAATTTCAAATTTTCCGTCTTTAATTATTGGATTTCTTCGAAATTATTATTAAGCCCGTGAATATCAAAAACGAACACTTCATATACCTTAGTTGCTAATATTCAACCCTTTCCCTAGCGATCTTTAATCTTTATCTCTAATCTGCATTCAATTCAATCTTCAGCTTTTCTTGGCGAGCCCAATTGCACATTACACAATTGCCATTCACCATATCTTGCGCAAGTTTCCTCTTTTTTATTACAGTCTTTGGCTACATGGTCGCAGCACCAACATTTAAAACCACCTTTCACAGATAGGTACTGAAAAACATGGCATGTGTCCCGTGCCATTCAATACTTATTTTTGCCACCAACATTATCTTTTTATACAAGTTCACTATTATTATGCCCGTTGTATATCTATTGATATATTTGTTTAAAATACATCAGAAATAGTAGGTTACCATCCGGCCGTTGCCAAGTTTTGTTTAGGTAAAGTATCCACAATTTCTACTTCTTACTTCTTCTATAGGAGAAACTGCCTTCTGTAGATTACAGGTTTGCTTGAAGTACCTACGTTTCAAAGTTTAATATAACCCTTCTCGATTTATTTCCTTCTTTTGTTTCCCAGGTGCATCAGCGGTTCTCTCAAACAACTCCGCCATGGTTAAATAAAGAACTGAAACAGCTTAAAAATAGAAAGAATAAATTGTGGAAAAGTTATGTGAGGGACAAAGATATTATAAGTCACAATAATTCCCCGACCTCCTATAAGGAGCTCAAAGAATTTTTCCTTCAATTTACATGCGTACGAAATTCAAAGCATGCGTATGAAATTATTGAATGACCTCGTAAAAATTTTAAGTTTATTAATATGAAGAAAAAAACGGACAACTACCCCAATACCATGAGCTATAAGAATGCTACTGATGATTCTTCTGATGCGTCAAATTTCCAACTTCGAAATAACAACTACAGTCAAATAAACGACTCCCGTAATGTTTCATGAAGAGATAGTGATGCTATTGCTTAAAAGGATATACCTGATCATATTAATGGACTTCCAAATAACTTCACAATGGATCCTGATGAGATCTAACCAGCCTTTTCAAATATCTTTTATCAACTCACAAACCCCTGACTAAAAAACTTTAAGCCTGAGCGCATGAACGAATGAGAGTGCCGTTCGTGACGAGAGAGTTTTAGGGTGGTAAACGTGGACGGATTTACATGATTTTGATTTAGAATGAGTGAAAGAGGAGCTTTCTGATGGGGTAACATTTTCTTTCGGTTTGGGGGACTTTAGGGTCGGAGTGGTAGCTACCACCCTTTGGGTTGTGTAATTTGGGCAGTGTGCTATGAGTGGAGATTAGATAGGCAAGATTCGAGAGCGGGAGTGAAGATTCGAGAGCCGAGATTCGACAGTCGAGATGCGATAGTCGAGATTCAAGAGTCGAATCTCTAGAGTCGTGATTTGAGATTCGAGACACGGATGCAAGAGCCAGGTGTAGATAGATAGAAAATGAAATAATTAAAAAACTTTTAAAATAAATAAATTTTCTAAATAAAACGCATTAAAATGTAAAAAAAAAAAAAATTTTATTCTCAGTGATATACACAAGAATAGTTTCATTGCAAAATAAGTAATGCTGCAACTCAGATTAAATCTTAAAAGTTTGGACATGACTTGCAGTAAGACAATTGTGATTATAATTACGGATGCCCAAACTTTTAAGATTAAATCTAAGTTGTAGCATTTCTTATTTTTCAATGAATTTTTTCTTGTGTAAATCACTGAAAAAGAAAAAAATATTTTTTAGTTTTTAGTGCATTTTATTTACAAAAGTTATTTAATTATTATTATAAATTATTTTCCAAAGTTCGCTCGGTAGTGGATGTTTCCCGCAACTATTGAAAAATCCTTTTATTATACCTATCCACAAAAAGGGTAGTAAAAGTGAAATTTCTAACTATGGCCCAATTGCAAAATTATCTTATATGCCCGAATCATTTGAATTGATCACTTGTTCCCAGCTATCAATTTCCTGCAAGTATTTGCTTTCTTGAAACCAACATGGGCTTATTTTGGGCAGGTCTACAAATGGATAACATTGATAGGTTTTCAAGAGACTACCAGACATATTCTATTAATACAGACTCCGACAAGTTATCTCACTCCGTGATACTGTTCAAAATGAAAAGTATGGGTTTCCTCTAACATTCCTAAAATGAACGGAGTCTTGTATAGATAATTTGCACCACTCCATCTTTAGAGTTTTGAGGGCTTTATTTGGCGTACTTCAAGGGAGTCATTTGGGACCGTTGTTCTTTATTCTATATACTGACGGCATTATATCTGTTGTGAGGCATTGCAAAGTCTTGATTTATGCTGACCGCTTTAAGCTTTTTGGTAAGATTAAATCTGTTGACGATTGTGAGAGTGACTTTCACATATTTTACGATTGGAGAAAAAGCTATAATTTGGGACTCCATATAGGCATGACTTTCCACAGGTACCAGATATCAATCACTTATGATTATGGGTTCTCAGATTCCTCCATTCATCGTGTAGTCTCTGTTTGTGGCTTGGGTGTCCAATATAACCACAGTTTGAATTTTATCTCCACACATAAACTACATGGTATTAAAGAGTTGTTCTATCCTGGGCTTTATAAAACTATGGTCGCTGAGTTCTCGAATCCCACCATAACATTGCTTTTGTACAATTTCTTTGTGGGACCACATCTTGAATACGCTAGACAGGCCTAGTTTCCTTTTTACTGTACATAAATCGATAGTATTGAGTCTGTTCAACGGAATTTCCAACGATTTGCCCTACCTACCCTGAACTAATTCATTAATTCTATCACCCTATGAGGATCGCTTGAAGCTTTTAAAAATGCACTCGCTTCAGAAACGTCGTATTATTGCCGATGTAACTTTTGTGCATCAACTCGTAAACGAGAATGCTGATTTTCCGTAGTTACTTAACAAAATCTCATTGCATCATAGTAGGCACAATTTCAGAAGGCTGCTTCTGTACGCTGCTTCTGCAAGGTCTGACCATAACATTTAATCACACGTACATTCCTGTTAATAATAAGGCCGAGGATGTTGTCGTTCACGTTTCTAAGCATGCCTTGAAACCGTCCACATATTATTATATGTTTGGTTTCTATGTTGCATTGCATGTTATTTCATTTGATTTATGTTTAGCTTAACATATATAACGGCCCGTATCGTCCTACGTATCCCTGTAATTAATTATCCCTAAAACACAACGAGATTAGCATGTATTTCATAAATAGAAGTTGCGTCACGACTAAAAAGAAGTGATAATAAATAGTTGCCAAGCACGGTCCACATACGCAGGGAGATCTAAGAAGTTGTCTGATTTAACACTCCAAGAAATCTCCATGCTCACATAGGCGCATGCTTACAGTATAAACCAATGATTAGAGAGAATGTAAATAATTATACGTAAATGAAGTGGTTACTGAAAAGAGAATGGAAATAAGTTAGTATGATATAAATAAAGATAAAAAAAAATGAAAATCACGAACTATAAGAACTAGGATACGTCCTAGGGTAGATACAAAGTGAGATAGCTCCACATCTGACTAATCAAGTTTTAAACTGAGTTCCTTTTGTCTACTTATGAGATGTTCAGGAAATGTGTTATGAACACATTTTTATAGGAACAAGCTCTGTAGCCAAGAGCAGTCAGTGCATAATAACATCTGTCTCTGTATCATAAATGCAAGGTGTGCATCCTTGGTAAGGAATTTCTGTGAATATTCAGCAATAAATGTTTTTTTTAAACATCGTTAATATCCCGCGGAGAGTAAACATATCTTAAGCTTCGTAAACCACTCAAGAATTTGAACTATAAGAATCACGTCAATGGATTGCTTCACCCGCGTCATTAAAATTAATCTAATAATAATTAATAAATAAAAGAATAATCAAATTTTAGCTAAAAATTGAAGAATCTCAGCACTTTTCCGACTTTGTGTTGATTAAAGTAGAACTGTCATAGAATATTGTCAATAGAAAAGTCAACCAACCTTTCACATGCCAGGTGCTATGTTGTAATAGATTTAAGGTACTCTAGCGTAGTTGATATGTAAATCAGTAAGTGAACTTAGGCGTAGGAGTAAAAATTGAGTAATTTGTTTGCAATAAGGGCGAGGAATTTATGAATTTGTCTGAAAAATATAAATGTTTGATCAGGTTTAGAGAGTAAGATCATGTTCGTGTGATTTAGAATGTAGCCAGAAAGTATTATTGGATTTAACTTATGTAAAGAAATTTAGAAGCAAAGAGTTCAAGTCGAGAACATAGATTCCGCCAGTAGGCATATAGTAAGGTGGGTGTCTCGATCTACGTGGAGTGCTTTCGGATGAACCGCATGGCTATTGGGATTCGGAGTTCGAAAGTTCGAAGTGTTGAAGGGAACGTATCAATGAGTTCCGGGGGACATATTTTGTGATCAGAGAGCAAAGAACTTAAGTCGTCAAGCAGTAAATTGCAAAAAGAGTAGATCAAGAAAAGTAATTACGGGAATGCAAAGAAGCCACTCAGTGGAATTAGGAGTGTTGTGTGAATAATCCTGAGTATATGTAAAAGGATCCCCAGGAATCATCGCTGTGTAAAAAGGGTCTGCAAAAGAAATTTGGGAGAAAAGCCAGGGAATCCAGGAAGTAAGAAAATGAAATCAATTTTATATATTTATGAGTTTCATTTTGGATTGTTGAATTTTGTTGAAGGAACCAGCTACTTAGTGGCTGTGAACGAATTCCCAGGAGAAGACAGGGAACCAGAAGCCCCGAAAGAATCCCGCGTGCTAGTAGCTCCATTTTTTATATATGTATAGAGACATAAAGGAAACATCTTGCATCAAATACGGTGAGAGAAAGCGGAACAACGAAGTTTCAGGTCGACCTGATACATGTGATAGCTACATATTTATCTGCGAAGGAGACACCTTACTATAGTCACATCGCCAGTAGATAAATAGCGGAAGGTTAGGTTAAGGTTAACGCAAAAGCTTTGGAATTTAAGAAATATTATAATAAATTTGCTAATGGATATCGTTGCTCCGAGTTTTAATTCAAGCCCTACACTCAGAATAAAGCATGAAAGAATCTAACTGTTATAAAATGGGGGCTCAACCGGGATTTTGCTTTTCTGAGGACAGGAGAACTTGAATTAGGATCCGATGTGACAATCATTCTAAGCTAAGAAAATTAATTTAGAATTTTTTATGATATTAGATATATATAATATATAGATATTTTTTTATGATATGTGTAAAAGTGCGTGGATTTTTCAGTTTTTTTAAAAAATATTTGGCATACATGCTTGTTGAAGCAGTGCGCATGAAGCAATCCATTTCAAGCTCAGATCTAAAAGATTATCTTCAGTTTTGTTGAAAGGTATTAACCTCTCTGTTAGGGAAGCTTGTGGTGGCATAAGAGCACCTGTTGGTGTGGATCGTGCTTCGTAGGTATACCTATTATATTATATTTGTGGCACTAACTTTCGTTTCATCACAACTAGGCTTTGCGTTATATAAACACCAAATTTAGAAACAGGCAGGTATTAGTGCTATTGAAGTACGCGGGATATTAACGGCGTGAGTAGGTCTAGGTTCGAAGGTACACGACAGGTAGTGGCAGAATAAGATACGGCAATCATTAGATAAAGAATTGAAAGGAAAACCACTTAAACCACTATATCTAGGTGTACGGTATCATAAAGCCAAACCATAGACTACACGCAGGGGCTGGCGGCACCAATTCGGGTGTAAGTGTATTGGAAAAGGGTAACGTGAAGGTGATTGGATTGAGTTTTTTTTATGAATCTAGGCATGCAAGTAATAAGACCAGCTGGGTACCTTCGTGTAAATAATGAGCAGTAATGCAGCACGCAGTTAACAATTAAATATATTGGTCGCATAAGGAATCTGACACATACACAGTAGAGATAAGTTTACCTTTCTAGTTAGATTTAAACAAATATATAGTATTACCTTCTTAAGACAGTACGCAGTGTAGTACTAAATACTAATTGCACTGGGACTGATCAGTAGTTAAGTTGGAAGCGAATGCGCGGTGAACCAGTTTAACGATATTTAGACAGAATATTTTCACGGGTTGCACACTTCTCTCGATGTTTCTTAATTGGGGGGGGGGGGGGGGGGGGGGGGACGCCGTTGAGCGTTGGTAAGAACATTTATTGTCTTACAGTTTCATCTGTGGGATTTGGTATGAGTGACAGTCTTTAGTATTGGAACAACATCTTTATATTGAACTTTGTAAACTAATTATCACGTATCAATTCAGTGGTAGTTATGCGAAACATGCAACGTGATTCTTACAAGAACATTATGAGTCAATTCTATGGCTCAATTTAATCTCCTCATTGGCTCTCTAAATAAATTATGAAGTGTTTCTAATCGCTGGAATTTCTGTTCCCATTAGCAAGAGCTGTAAGTTCTCTGATGGTGGGTCTTACCCTCATAGTCACATGGTTTTCTAGTGTTTGCTCCAGTGAAGTATGAGCTGTGCATAAATATACAATTCGTAGCGGATCATTGATGCAGGTTGAATGGACTTGAAATCTCATCGATATAAAAGTATTTAAGCTTAGTAAGAAGGTTACTAGCACCACGTAATAATTAAGGAACAGCTCAGTTTTCTGTAATTAAGTTAAATGTATGCACCACTTTCGTAATACACAACATTTGGTGAGGTTTGAATAGAATTTACCTCAGTATTTGGCCGCGGTTGGAAAATTGGAATTACGTATTTAGATTTATAAGTTGAAGTTGCGATTCACATACCTTAGAATAAGTATATTTAAGCTTCTGGCATAATCAGTCGCATGGGACGAGGAACTGAATTGAATTCACCTCCGCTCTTGAATGCATATGTGTGCGTTCCTAATGCTGTTAATATAACTTATATGTATGTATATACATATACATCGATTTTAGTTTGTTAGCATGGTGTCACGAAGTCCACCCAAGTTACCAGTGCAATCCTGGCGTCCAAATCTCAAGCAGTAGATGATGCAAATTTATCATTATACATAATTAAACGAAACGATTACGTATTAAGCCTTTTCAAGGACTGGACTAATGAATTGAAAATGGTCAGCACTCGAGTTACTATGAATTTCAGCGGGAGTATGTCCGCAAGACTGCAAAAAGTGGAATATTAGAGCGGTTGTTATTATACGTCGATAGAGTCAAGGTGTGGAGACCACATTTAATTTAGAGTGGTTCCGTATCCGCTTACACATTTATTGGTTTAGTTCATTACAACGGATGTTGTTCTTTTTTTCTTCTTTTGTATGTTTTAAACAAAACTCAAGGCAGTTAACTCTCGTCGTCTTGATGATGCCAAGGACCGATATGTGTTGGGGCTATATTAGTTAGCGCGCTACGCATACGTGAGGAATTCCATAGAAGTTATCGTTACAAAGCTAGTGCACAGGTGCATTGCTAGTTAGTCATAGGTACAATTAAGGATCATTGAACTGTTAGACTACTAATACTGGAGTTTTAAAATTTGAGACTCCGGAGCTGGCTAAGGGTAGCGTCGGAAATTTCCTTCGAGTGGAGCATGGGTGAAAGTAGCTGCATGGTGTGTATCCTTAGGAAGCCGTGGAATGAAAGTGGGACGTCAGGCGTCTAATAAAGCAAACTCAGAAGTGTGATAAAATTTAACAATTCTACGCACGAAGAAGTAGAAAGAGTGTTAGAAAGGTCGAAGAGGCTAGCAGGGCAGTGCATACGCTGGCTATTGGGGTTAGCAGTTAGGTACAGGGCGTTTACTTCATAGCTGACAGACGTACAACTTAAGATGTCATTTGGAGAAATTGCTAAATTTTTTGCGGACCGCGAGATTGCATATGAGATGCGGTGTAGAGGGGTCAGACCCTTGGATTACACCAGAAAAGGAAAAATTGACTGGTGGCGGAAACAATTAGCAAAAGAGTCAAAGAATGGCACGGATGCTCTTCAAATTAGATCATACTTATCCTGCGAAGAGGATTTGAAGGAAGCTGACAATTGGTTTGCCGTACTAAGCACAGAAGCTGAAACCGATGACAATGTTATGCTGGAAAGACTGATGGTTCGAGTTCAGTACCTTGAGATTCGAGTAAATAGGGTGGAAGTAGGTGAGGACGGAGAGTCTAAAGCAATGCAGGATATTTTGTTGGCCTGTATTTCGGTGCTTAAAGAAAAAATTGAGAAAGCAGAGTACGAGATATGGAAAGAAGAGAGTCTAAAGAATAAAAAAAACAAGAAGTAGTGTAAATTTCAACGACTCACTGGGTAGTGTTGATGGGGAGACCAGTCGGCGAGAAAGTGGAGGAGAAGAAGGAGGTGCCAGAGCACGCTCAAGCTTAGATAGATCGAATTTTGCCATAAGAATAAGCTCGTTAGGTCGGGAAGATAGTGAGGATGTGATGAGCGCGTCATTGTTAGTTCCGAGCGCAGGACGGCGTAGTAGCCAAGCGAGTCCAAAACTGTACAAATGGCCAATTAAATTTTCGGGGGATAGTCCGCGGGAGTCTGCGTCTGAATTTTTGCAGAGCGTTGCTGATTTTGCCAGATCTAGAAGAGTGTCGGATGTAGAAGTCTTAGAGTCACTAGCTGATGTCTTGGAAGGGTCCGCCTTGAGGTGGTACCGAAGAAGACGCGAACAACTAACGAATTACAAAATATTTATAAAAAAATTCCTGGAGGAATTTGAACCTTTGAACAGCGTGGAAAAGCTACTAAGGCACATAAAAGAGAGGAAGCAAAGGGAGAATGAAAATATTGTGCAATATATTTCAGTGATCGAAGATTTATTTATGCGTTTGCCTTACCCACCCAGTGAAGAAGAAAGAGTAAGAACAATTAGGAGAAATCTTTTACCCCCGTACGTGCGTGCTTTAGCACTCATTGAATTTAAGTCTGTAGAGGAACTGGAGAAGTCGTGCCGAAAAGTCGAAGAGGGTGAAGCTCAAGCGAAGGAAAATGGAAGCTCTTTTCAAGCAAATCCAGTGAATGCTAATCTTTACGGTAGGGATAATTGGAGACCGCGGATATATGAAGGGCCTAATAGGATGCAGAAGCCTAGCGCGGATAGTTACAACAGAAATTTTAGAGGACATAACTTTCAGTCAAATGAATTTCAGCGGCAGCAAACGAACAATAGACGTGAGTGCAACGATCCCTCTTATAGAAACACTGGAAACCATTTTCGGCCAAACATCGACAGAAATACAAACAATATTGCTAGTAACAGTCGCGAGTGGCATGACAGGAATCAGGGGAATGAGTATCGCCCGGTGAATTCAAACGTGAGCAATCGAAGACAAGTAAATGTATTATCAGCGAATACAAACCAGTCTTCATCTAATGCTACGAGAACGGAAAACACCAACGAAGCTGGAATGCAGAGGACGGGTCCAGCTTCAGAAATAAGCCGTCTTCAGACAACGAGCTAAGAGCGAGCGGTGTATGTGTAATAAATTCCGATGACGAGCGCCCACACATTTTTATAAGTATATTGGGGGCAGAAGTAGTAGCTTTATTGGATAGCGGCGCATCCATAAGCATAGTCGGTAAGCAAGGAATAGAACTATTAGAGAGTCTCAATTTTCAAGCGGTCAAGGAAGACTGTCAACCAATTTTTACGGCAGATTCAACTAGACATAACTTATCAAAGGTATTTTATATTCCGGTGAAGTTTAAAGGTGCAATAAAAATTCTGAAAATGATGGCCATCACATCAATAAACAAGGGCATCATCTTAGGAGTAGATTTTTGGAAAAGATTTCAAGCTTCTGTACAGCACCATCTTGGTAAATGGGAGATCGATGAAGTAATGTGTCAGGAGGACTTTGGCTTAAAGAGCGTTGCTACTTTAACAGAAGGACAAACGTTGAAGCTGAATGCTAGCATGGATCGTTTGAGAGATTTGAGTAGTGGGAAGCTGGGTAGAACACACCTGCTGGTGCACAATATAGACACGGGGGATGCTGATCCCATTGTACAAAGGGGCTACCAGGTATCTCCAGCCATACAAGAAAGGTATGTTAGAGAAATACAACGTATGTTGAATCTGGGGGTGATAGAACCATCGTTCAGTCCATGGTGCTCACCGGTGGTCCTAGTAAAAAAAGCGAACGGAGCCGACAGATTATGTATAGACAGTCGCAGACTTAATAAAGTGACTAAACGATCAGCATATCCTCTGCCTCGCATCCATGGAGTTTTGGCCAGACTGAATAGAACACGCTATTTATCAACCATTGACCTCAAAGATGCCTTCTGGCAGATACCCTTGACTGAAGAGTCTAAGGAGAAGACGGCATTCTGCATACCTGGCGTGGGTCAATATCAGTTTAAAGTAATGCCTTTCGGTTTATGTAACAGTGCGGCCAGCTTACAACGATTGATGGACAGGCTATTTGGTTTCTCTGAGACAGTATTCCCGTACTTAGATGATATTATTGTTGCTACAGAAACATTCGAGGAACATGTGAAGGTGCTTGCTTGGGTCGCGCGTAGATTAGAAGAGGCCAAGTTGACCGTTAACTTCGAAAAATGTCAGTTTGCTCGGACGTCATTAAAGTATTTGCGATTTATTGTAGATAGCAAAGGCTTGAGGACAGATCCGGCGAAGGTCGAGGTAATGTTGAATTTCCCTAAGCCGAAGAATTTCACGGAAATGAAGAGGTTCATTGGTATAGCTTCATGGTATAGACGTTTTGTACCTAATTTTGCTGCAATTGTGGCTCCCCTACACGACCTTACAAAAGGAAAGCTTAGTCGAAAAGTTCTAGCGTGGACACCTGAAGCAGAAGAAGTTGGTAGAATCCCCGGTATTGTCTAATCCTGACTTCAGCAAGCCTTTCGTAGTGCAGTGTGATGCATCTAATCTCGCAGTTGGAGCGGTGTTAGTGCAGAAATCCGAAGATGGCGAAGAACAACCGATAGCTTACGCAAGCCGCAAACTCAGAGGCGCAGAGCTCAACTATACCACCACTGAAAAGGAGTGTTTAAGTATCGTATTCGCTTGGAGAAATTTCGTGGCTATCTGGAAGGCTACAGATTCTATGTAATAACTGATCATTCCGCGTTGACTTGGTTATTCAGGCAGCAAGATCTAGCTGGACGTTTGGCAAGATGGGTGATGAAACTGCAGTGCTTTGACTTTGAGGTGAATTACGTGAAAGGTAAAGAAAATGTGGTGCCAGATGCATTGTCAAGAATTCCCGCCGTAGAGTTGTTGGATTGTATTCCAACCGTAAGTGACAATTGGTACAATGATATGGTGGAGCTAGTACGGAGCAACACGAGGAAAATGAGTAGGTGGAAATTGGTCGAAAATGAATTATACATTAAAAATGTCAAAGCAAGTTTTGCAGAGATCCAGTGGAAGAAAGTCGTACCAGAGTCTTCTCGACTTGCAGTTTTAAATGAGTGTTACGACGTACCGCGATCCGGTCACTTAGGAATATATAAAACGAAACGGAGAGTATTAGAGCGGTATTATTGGCCTGGGGTGTCTAAGGATATTGAGAGGTACGTGAAGTCGTGTGAGGTTTGTCTGGCCTCAAAGAACTCAAATCATAAGCCCTTTGGTTTAATGGGAAAATTCCGCAACGCAGTGAGACCTTGGCAAATGATTGCCTTAGATCTGTTGGGGCCATTTCCTAGGTCAACGAAAGGAAACACATACCTTCTAGTAATATGTGATTGGTTCACCAAATACGTTTGTCTCTTTCCTTAAATACGTTTGTCTCTTTCCTTTACGAGATGCTACCGCTAAGAAAGTTACGAAGATTTTGGAAGAAAGGATTTTCCTCGAATATGGTGTTCCGGAAATAATTATCACTGATAACGGCAAGCAGTTTGACTTCAATCTATTTAGGAAATTATTAAAAGAATACGACATCAGTAAGTTCTGGTTGAATTGCAGATATCATCCTCAGAGTAATTTTACGGAGCGTTGGAACAAGGTCATCGGAGCAGCATTGAGATCTTATATTAAAGATAACCATAAGGTATGGGATCAACATGTAGCGAGAATCAACGTTGCATTAAGAACTGCCGTTAACGAGGTGACAGGATTCAGTCCGTTTTATCTAAATTATGGGAAAGAGTATTTGGGGTTTGGATCAGATCATAAACTGTGTAATGACTACAACGGTAACAATATCTTTGATGCGCGAAACCAGCAACTCGATAAATTGCAGTACATATATCCTGATATGTACAGTCGAATTGAAAAAGCATACAAACGAAACAAGAAAATTTTTGATGAGCAGGTCTGTAGTAAGGAATTTCACGTGGGCGACGAAGTTTTTAAGCGAAATTTCATCCTGTCCGATGCCAGTAAGCAGTTCTCTGCAAAACTTGCGCCAAAATTCATTAAGTGTGTGGTGTCCGATAAGAGATCAAAGCTCGCGTATAGGTTAAGGGATGCACAGGGTACCGATCTCGGTTGGTGGCATATTCGAGATCTAAAGCCGAGCTATGTGTATTAAGGTAGTCTAGTTAGTTTAGTTAGAGGAAAATCTAAGTCTAGTCATACGGGACCTTCCACAAGGTTAAGGGCGTCGTAGAGATCATAGAATATGAAGTACAAAGGAGGTGAGAATAAGAGATACTGGTCAGTCACGCGTGTAGGATATACCAGCAAGAGGTTCAGTCACTTAGATTGCCGTTCTTGTGATAGAGAATAGGTAGGTGAGAGCGTAATCACAGATGTTTTGTGAGGCTAATCGTTGTATAGCTCGTAGGAAGCCTCGCGTAAGCGGATTAATTATGTCTTATTTACGAATAAGTTTAGGTAAACAAAGCCCTTAGATCAATCGATGTACAGGTTTAGCACTACAGGTGTTCGCTTGTAGACTAGCATTGTCGGTAGAAGAGGAATGGTAGTATTTTAACAGTTTACTGTTAATTGCTAAAGGTAGCAGTAAAGAAGTGTTTAAGGCCATAGAGCATCTGGATCTTTCGTAACTAACTAGGTAAATAGAGAAAATGAAAGTTTCATCTTAGTACATGAAACTTTACCGAGGTGAAGGGGGGATATAACGGCCCGTATCGTCCTACGTATCCATGTAATTAATTATCCCTAAAACACAACGAGATTAGTATGTATTTCATAAATAGAAGTTGCGTCACGACTAAAAAGAAGTAATAATAAATAGTTGCCAAGCACGGTCCACATACGCAGGGAGATCTAAGAAGTTGTCTGATTTAACACTCCAAGAAATCTCCATGCTCACATAGGCGCATGCTTACAGTATAAACCAATGATTAGAGAGAATGTAAATAATTATACGTAAATGAAGTGGTTACTGAAAAGAGAATGGAAATAAGTTAGTATGATATAAATAAAGATAAAAAAAAATGAAAATCACGAACTATAAGAACTAGGATACGTCCTAGGGTAGATACAAAGTGAGATAGCTCCACATCTGACTAATCAAGTTTTAAACTGAGTTCCTTTTGTCTACTTATGAGATGTTCAGGAAATGTGTTATGAACACATTTTTATAGGAACAAGCTCTGTAGCCAAGAGCAGTCAGTGCATAATAACATCTGTCTCTGTATCATAAATGCAAGGTGTGCATCCTTGGTAAGGAATTTCTGTGAATATTCAGCAATAAATGTTTTTTTTAAACATCGTTAATATCCCGCGGAGAGTAAACATATCTTAAGCTTCGTAAACCACTCAAGAATTTGAACTATAAGAATCACGTCAATGGATTGCTTCACCCGCGTCATTAAAATTAATCTAATAATAATTAATAAATAAAAGAATAATCAAATTTTAGCTAAAAATTGAAGAATCTCAGCACTTTTCCGACTTTGTGTTGATTAAAGTAGAACTGTCATAGAATATTGTCAATAGAAAAGTCAACCAACCTTTCACATGCCAGGTGCTATGTTGTAATAGATTTAAGGTACTCTAGCGTAGTTGATATGTAAATCAGTAAGTGAACTTAGGCGTAGGAGTAAAAATTGAGTAATTTGTTTGCAATAAGGGCGAGGAATTTATGAATTTGTCTGAAAAATATAAATGTTTGATCAGGTTTAGAGAGTAAGATCATGTTCGTGTGATTTAGAATGTAGCCAGAAAGTATTATTGGATTTAACTTATGTAAAGAAATTTAGAAGCAAAGAGTTCAAGTCGAGAACATAGATTCCGCCAGTAGGCATATAGTAAGGTGGGTGTCTCGATCTACGTGGAGTGCTTTCGGATGAACCGCATGGCTATTGGGATTCGGAGTTCGAAAGTTCGAAGTGTTGAAGGGAACGTATCAATGAGTTCCGGGGGACATATTTTGTGATCAGAGAGCAAAGAACTTAAGTCGTCAAGCAGTAAATTGCAAAAAGAGTAGATCAAGAAAAGTAATTACGGGAATGCAAAGAAGCCACTCAGTGGAATTCGGAGTGTTGTGTGAATAATCCTGAGTATATGTAAAAGGATCCCCAGGAATCATCGCTGTGTAAAAAGGGTCTGCAAAAGAAATTTGGGAGAAAAGCCAGGGAATCCAGGAAGTAAGAAAATGAAATCAATTTTATATATTTATGAGTTTCATTTTGGATTGTTGAATTTTGTTGAAGGAACCAGCTACTTAGTGGCTGTGAACGAATTCCCAGGAGAAGACAGGGAACCAGAAGCCCCGAAAGAATCCCGCGTGCTAGTAGCTCCGTTTTTTATATATGTATAGAGACATAAAGGAAACATCTTGCATCAAATACGGTGAGAGAAAGCGGAACAACGAAGTTTCAGGTCGACCTGATACATGTGATAGCTACATATTTATCTGCGAAGGAGACACCTTACTATAGTCACATCGCCAGTAGATAAATAGCGGAAGGTTAGGTTAAGGTTAACGCAAAAGGTTTGGAATTTAAGAAATATTATAATAAATTTGCTAATGGATATCGT
Source organism: Dioctria linearis (assembly GCA_963930735.1). Classification (NCBI taxonomy): domain Eukaryota; kingdom Metazoa; phylum Arthropoda; class Insecta; order Diptera; family Asilidae; genus Dioctria; species Dioctria linearis. The sequence continues at coordinate 33,970,897 of OZ005743.1, read as the reverse complement.
TGCTCCGAGTTTTAATTCAAGCCCTACACTCAGAATAAAGCATGAAAGAATCTAACTGTTATACATACTAACACGAACATCGACTAAATGATGACCGTTTATTTATTATACGTATCACTACAGGGAGCTTGTGTTAAGCTGGTCTATAAAAGCACGCCTTTCATAAGGCGATATAAAAGAATGACTTTTTTAAGTACATCTTTGAGAAAGGAGATGGATAGCATATACTTGACTCGCTGTCCGACCGTAATGTATAAGACTCCGTTATAAGTGATTAAAGAATGCATTATATTGTACCGAAAAGGTCCGACTGGGTATTTAAATTCCCCTAAATACTAACAACTCTGTGAACACGATAGCATCTGGTGGATAATCCCAAGTTATACAACCAGCTCATCCCACTTTGCGACAAATACACTTAACCCAGCATTTCTCATGTAATCTGTGTTTCTGTGAGTATATATTAGGTGGTTGGTAGGAACTCAAATTCCATAACGTTTCATTGATTAAATTCCTTTTTTATCTCAGATTTTGTATCTACGGTGAGAAGAACACAATTCTTGAAAACCTGACATGATTCCTTTAGCAGGTAATTGTATATGTGAATGGAATACAGAATTTAAGGAAAAACTCCTATGCCACCCATAGAAAAATATCCCATAGAGAGTTTTCTACTTTTTCGATCGGAAGGATGGTGACAGTTAACTGTCTGTCTGTCTGTCTGCCTGACTGTTTACAGATATCTAGCTTTCCAATGTTATGTGGACTACACACATGTCCCTCGACCAGATGTATCTTCTATTTGTATCTTTCAGCTTATCCGTATATTAATAGAAATGCTGTCAATATTTGACTTCTCCATCTTCTGCTGAACAGGACATAGAACATGACGTTGAGGACTTAAGCGCCGGCATAGTGAGGTGTCCAATTCGAGTTTTATAGAGATTGGTATGTATATAGCGCATAAATTTGATGACAGAAATCCTTTTATGAAATCAGAAAAATGCAATAAGTATAGCTTTTAACTATACGAAACTTCCCTATACGAAACTTTTCTTGACATTCTCACGGCAAGTTTATGTAGAAGTGAAATAAGCTTCTACATCTGCACGCTGTAAAATTTGTTTTTGGAAATGTTTGGTCGAGTAAAGAAGGTAGTTGCTGTGTAGTACCGTTGTGGTCTTTTTGATATTTTTTAAAGTTTTTCAAAAAAGTATATTAACAATTACTTAGACAGTTACATTTATGAATGCAAATTAAATGTAAAATCAATCAAAAGCAAATTAGAAAAATAAAAATAAGAAAAATAATTTTATGAGTATGGAATAAAAGTGCTTGTTATAAATTAAATTAATATTAGAAGAACGTAAAAAAAAACATGAGTTTTGTCCAGTTTAGTTTGGCAGGTAATCGTTTTTACGGACGAAGACTTAAGGAGGTGCAGTGTACTCTCCAACTTCCAAGTTGAGTGAGGCACGAGGCGTGATAAAACCTGAATTGTTTCGATCAGTCATTGACGTCTTTCGAGAAAAGCGTTGGTCGGGTAAGGGAATTGAAAAGGAATTTTTAACTCTTTTTTATGATCATAAATTGTTAGATGAAATACGTAGCCATAAGCAAGGTAAAGATGAGAGTATAGGAGTTTACGTCGCGGGAATGAAAAGTTTGGATAATCGTCTGACTAATCCACTGTCCGACGAACAACAATTACATATTTTGTGTCGCAATATTATATTTATCAAACTAAGCTGGGGTTATCAGAAGTCAAAGCCATAAACGGTTTAATAGATTCAGGTCGATGGTTAGAGTCAGTAAAAATTGCAGTAGAAAGTTTCATACGCCCCCCAGCCAGTCGTTCTAGTCAACTGTTACAACCGGATTTGGCATACATTTTAGTATCAGGTCCAGGTACAGCTAGCATTGACGTGTCTAATACCAAAAATTCAGTTGGAATCCAGTGCTATAGATGCCATCAAAATGGACAACTTGCTCGTAATTGTTCCAAACCACTATGCTGCCATGGATGTGGCCTCGAAGGTGTTATTAGAGCAGAATAATCAAATTGTAGACAGGGAAACGGACTAAGGACTGACTATATAGTGGTGTGGTAAATCCGAGCGAAAGAAGGAAACCCACTCATAAACACAAAATTAAAAAACGAGAGAATTATTTTCCTCCGTCGTATCTGAAAAGATACTTCAAAATAAAATAATTAACTTACATGAAATAAAATTACTTGATTTTATAAAAATTAAAATCGTTTTTTACATTTTGAATTTGTTTTAAATGAATTAAAAAATATATTACGGTTTTTTTGGGTTACTGAATACTATATATTTCTATAAAAACAAAGAACACCACAAGAAATCGCTACAAATATAGAAGAATATACACATGCTCTAGAAGCCAAGGGAATACCAGATTGGCCATACATGTATAATGATATTTTGGCACCCTCACAAGTTAATTTGGCTGCACCAAAACCCTCGAGAATACTACCCAAGCGATGAAACAGAAATCTATATGTGTGCTTGCTTAATCCGTTTTCTAAAATGTTCTATATTGATACTTATGGAAAAGTGCTAAACATTGGCTTTATATATGCCATAGAGCCTAAACTACTATCCATAAAGGAAAATAGTCTTGTATTAATTTAAAGCTTGGTTCCTTACCTTCCCAAAGGCTACAATTCCTATATACCTTAGTTAACAAAATAATAAAATAGTTTTCATTATAAACTAACCTTACCATTTTACGCTCAATACCTCTCAGCTGAGTGATAATTGCATGTGTGTATGTGCAGCTGAAGTCCTAATCTGTAGGCAGCTACATTCGATATCATCAGCCCACGACATGCCATGACGGCACAGCGACATTACAATGATTACTCAGCTGAGAATTTTTGTTTGAGAAATCGTAGTCATTTGGTTAAGATAAATTTTTTTAAATAATTTTTCTAAGAAAGGTATGAACATTTTATTGCGGTTCGGAAGCTAAGAAAGCAAGCTTCAGATTAACAGAGCGCCATTTTTCTGTATGAATAGTAATTTAGGGCGGAGGAGCTATTCAAATCAAACTTTTGTCACTTTTACATAAGAACACTGCGAATATTTTAGAATGTAAGGACTACGTTGGGCTTCGCATGTGGTAGGGAGGGAGTCCGTTTCATGGCTTGTGAATCTCGAGGGTTTTGGCTGCACGTACTGTCAGTATGTTTGAAGTTTTTAGGACATTTCTGAATATTTCTAACTCACAACTCTCCTACCACCACAGACTCAGCGTTCGAACAGAGTACACAGTAAGTACGTGTGGTCATTTCGTAATTAACGCAGAGACCAGCGGCCCCGAAGACCACCCGCTCATCGAGCTAGCGCCCGATTAGCGTCCTTCTACTCCGGCTCAACAACTATCCCATAAGGTCGGAAATGTTTGTTAAAACAGCATATGTCACTCACTTCTCATATAATCGGTATAATCGGGAAAAAGCATGTGGAATATATCTATGTAACGGTGCTCAGAGGGAGATTTCATGGCAATACTCCTTAGACGGTGAACAAATGTTAAAAGATGTCATAACATATTCACGCTAAGGAACTTTTGTTTCCAGCCAAAAGCTGCTGACCTTCTCTGAATGACGTCCGAACTTCTTCAGATAGTATGCTGATCATTTGTGTCAAAGCAAACTATTATACCAAATCAGTTTTTCTTCGCCAACGACACTCGTTTCCTTAAAGGGGCCCATAGACGGCGAACATGTTGTCCAGCATTGTGTGTCATACATGAAAGGTTTTTCTCCACACTCTTGTCAAACATATTTTCCAACATCAGTACAGGAACACATATCAAGAGCTCCGAAACTGTTAGCTGTTATCTTTTCTTCGATAGAGCACTCAAGAATGACGAATGCGTGAAAAACATCACCTTACACGGTACAATATGTTGTCACACACGTAGCTCTTCCCTTAAAAATCAAACTAACTTGATTTTTGTTCAACCGCTTGACATACTGCGTGTGAAGCCGTCAAATATGCACACACTCGGTAAACCTGCGTGACAATGATCAACTTGAGTTGGCTAACATGCGTGACCGTGTATGAGTCCCAGTGCGGTAAGATAGGTAGATCGAGGGAATAGAGCCAATGATGTCGTGTACAATTTGGGTCTGAGGAGTTTACAGAAGCAGTCCCTTAATACGTGACATTCTTATATGGATCTCAAGCTAAGTTGTGGCTGAGGTATGGATATGTGTATGTGTTGATCTGAGTTGTATACATGTAGTTTCAAGTCTCTCTCTACGACCATCTTCTATCTAAGTAAAATGAAGAAGAAGTTAGTTTTGCATAGATTAATATTTATGCCAACCACGAAACTGGTTAAAAAAATTACACATAGGTAAAGGTAAGGTATCCAGGCAGGGCCGCATTTACCATAAGGCGCATTAGGCGCAAGCTGGGGCCTCATCTCTCTATGGGAGAATATTTTAAATCCGCATTCCTCACAAACAAGAATACAAAAAGACGGTGTCGTTATTGTTGCAAAATAAAATTTTTTTAAATGCTAACATCATAACATAAAACTAGGGCTCGATGAAAAATTTGCCTCCACTTGAAATATACTATATACAGGGTGGTCTACGTAATTTGTTCATTGGGCATTTTTCTCGAAAATGTGCTGAGATATCGAAAAAGTTCCAATAATAAAAGTTACGTAGCATTGGTCAAGCTGTCATTTAACACAGAAAGTCTTTGAAGAAGGACTTGGAAAAGATATATTCAAAACTTCTCTTTTCGTCCTTATTAAGGTCATATTTTGACAACATTTGTGAATTCCGCGAATAAAACTAAAATAAAGGTGTTATACTGAAAATTCTAGTTTACCTCTTTATTATCGAGATACATATGAGGTATATAACTGCTACTAACAAAAGCTACCCATCATAAGTCGCGCAACTTTTGGTATAGAAAACATTTCAAATAAGGAATACGAAAACAGGATATCTTCGTCCTTACCAATGATACATTTTGGCTACATTGAATAATTGCAAATCAAAATAGAAAGAAAATGTAGATATATCTCCTTCAAGCTCTTCGCAAAAGAAGGTGAATCATTCAGAAGTATGTAATACGTTCTCCTATTTACTGAGATAAAAATTACGTCCCGGATTTTCATCCCCATTCAATTTTCACGTACCTACATTATTATCTCTGAAGGATAAGCAATCGGTAAACGGTAGATAGATATACAGGTGCAAGAAATTAGTTTAAAGAAACAAATATTTTATTAAATCTTAAATTAACAACTAATTACTAATTCTTACGCTAATAAATGTTTGAAATGGCCGCCACCTTATTAAATACAGTATACCAGTTTTTATTTGAAGTTTCCTCATATATCTAATAAAACATCTTCAGGAAATTCTCGGCAATCTCGTTTAATTGGTCCTTCATTGCTTCCTTCGTGTAGGCTCATTTGCAAGTATTTTGTCATCAATTTGTCCCCCTAAGAACAAATAAAAAAACAATCCGGTCGGTAGCAGCGGAATCTTGTCTGGAAGCAGTGCAATATTTTTGTTTTATTTAAGACACAATTACATAGCTTCAACAAGAAGATAGGGCATACTCATTCAACATTTAAAAAAATATATCTTTAACTAATATTAAAAACTAAGTGAAAAGCGTTGGATCGCAAGGGCTGACGCTATATTGGCTTCGAAACGTGGATACAAACAAATTACAGATGCATTACTTGAATTATCCATTTTTCCTATTTCTAAATTAGTGAGCTTGTCATTGGCCAAACATTTTACTAATTTAGAAAAGACGATTTTAACAGTTGTGTGGGAAAAAATTTTAGAGCGAGTAAATTCTACAAGTAGGTATGTTGAATCCCTACAAGATTACGATAAGGATTTGTTGCAAGCTAATAATTTGTTACAGTCTTTAGTTGGTTTTGTTTTACATACTTATCAGAAATAGTTTTTTTGTTTTAAATGAAGACGCAAATTTATTAACGGATGAAACAAAATTTAAAGATGATTAGAAAAGATTGAGAAAAAAAAATTTGTGTCGAAGTTTCCAAATCTAACTATGAGATTATAGTACATAGGAAGGAAAATTTCATTGTTAATACTTTTAATGACATTTGCGATAACTTAATTTTAGAAATAAATGAAAGAGCAAAAAGCTACTGAAATTTTTTTAGAAAAATATAAATCAACACAAGCACATGGCTAGTATTAAGAAAATTTTACAAACTTTTATGGTACTGAACCTACAACAAAATAAAACAAGTGACCTGTTGCTATTACGCATTGAATCAGATGTTTTGATAATTTTTTCTAATACCAATTTCGTGTTATTACACCCTAGATGAAATCTATAGGGCATACTAGGTTTGTCATTCCGTTTGTAACACCTCGAAATAATGATGGTAGAGCAAAATGGATTGTACACCCACGCATAATATTAAAAGTTATTTTGATTTTTGCATGTCCGTCAGTCTATCTTTGCGCATGATAGCTCGAGAGCACGTATATTAAGAGAGCTGAAATTTTGTACACGGACTTTAAAAAAAAAAGGGAAAATTAAGTTCGAAAATGAGACAAATCGGGCAACTACTTCGTGGAGTTGCCATACAAAAATTTCGTTTTCTACTATATTGCCACATAATAATTCCCACAAAATTGCGAGAACAACATTTTCCAGACGGAGTAATTACATCGCATGTATTTTCCAGCTCATCAAATTTCATATTCATGTACACACGTTCTGCTGATCCATGCAAGATGAACTGCAATAAAGCATACCTTCATGTACACACTGCTGATGCATGCAAATAGAACCAGAATTAAATGTATCTCATAGATAAATAAGTTAGTTAAGATTCGTTTTTTAACCCGTGACTATCTTCTTAAATAAAGAACTGTTTTAGATCGCAGCTCCGTTGTTTTATTGATTACTATATATTTGGACGTGGAAGGCGTCGACGTAGAGAGCTGCAATTTGGTACATGATTCTTATGGTAATCACAAATAAAACTTCAAAAGTGGAATAAATCGGGCTATCTCTTCTTTGCTGTTGCCATATAAAAGTTTAGGTTTTTTACATATACTGTGAAAACGATCAGTACTAGACATTTTTATTGTACAAAAACTTCTTCAGAATACGAAGTCCTATAAAATTGGTTATAATCATTTTTTCTGTCCGACGAACCTTTCTAGAAATATATGTGAAAAATCACTTCAAAAATTAAACTTGCATAGATCGGTGACCATACGAAATTTGATACGATCATTCATCTAGCTAGGTTATCATAAGAATTGGTACTAGACCAGTTCTAGTTTTTTTTATATATTTTATTAACTGAAATAGACTTATTTTTTGGGGTCTCATAATGACTTCGCCGAAGGCCTCGAAAAGTATAAATGCGGCCCTGTATCCAGGTGTGCAACTTCCTTGTACAAACTACTGATCACTTTGATTTCTGGATTATTGTAAATGAACTATCCAATTAGGTTTAATTCCAGCCCAGGCATCTATAATTAAACATAAGTTCAGGAAAGTTCGCTAAAGTTCTCAAGAAGTATAAAAACGTAAATGTCTTCTTCAACTCTTTGCATTGCATATAAGCTCTGCTAAGGTTAGATACACACACATATGTATGTACATATAAATATAAATAGAAGGGACAAATACCTATTTCACTCCTTTAATTACTATCTAAAGTGTTCTACTTGCCATCCATCGATTTAGTGAACGACTAAAGAGGGAAAAGTTTTTAAATTCGAATTCTGCCAGATATTGATAAATTGAAATCTTTCAGAACGCACAGAGCCAAGTTTTGTACGGTACCCTATCTGGATAAAATCTAAAAAAATTATTATTTATTCGTTGCTGTTGCTGCTGTTTTAAATTGCGTTGGCTTATCTCTTTAGATGTATTGCCTGCAAGAGAATTTCACAAACCTGGGGCTTTTTCGTAAATCATAATCTGCAGAATATTAACAAAGCACATATAACTTAACAAGAAGCTTCATCTGGCCTCTAAAAATGCACAAGTTGTAGGGTTATTTGAGATGCGGTCGGGAGCTAATAGACGGGACGAAGCAACGATTTGAGACTGAGAGAATATTTCTGTTCTCTCAGTTCTCCGCCACCCCACAGCTGTACCTGTACACACGCCGACGCCAGCAGCCATGCACAGTTTTGTTTCACTATGCTGGCGCTGCCTAGTTGAAGTGGCGAACCGGTTTGTCTATTAATTTATGTACTCGAAAATTTTTCAAATGAACTTTTTCACAGATTTTTGTGGCCGAGGATACTTTAAAAGATAAATAACCTTAATTTAACCCTTTGGGATAAGCAAGTAATGCCTTAGACACACAGCACTCTTAATGAAGAAATAACTAATGACTCATTAGTCTATAATGATTCATTATAAACTGCGGACACACAGCCATTTCTTTAATTAAGTTGTGCTGTCAAACTGGTTTTGATGAACTTATCACCTTAAAGAAGCAATATGGATCGAATTAACGCGATAAACTTTGTTTTTATTTATTTTATTTTCAATTTAACAATTTATAAATGAGAAAAACTTTATATTAAAAGGAATATTGACAATATATAATTTGTTATTTGCATTTCTTTACATTTCTTCTTCTTATTTTTCAAATCGGCAGATGCACAGCGGAGCTCCAGATTTACATTATATGCCAAATCTAGCACATTTTTCCTCATTATACCTATAATGAAGGAGGAAAACACTTCATTAGTGTACTTCATTATCATCTGATTTTCGAGCTATAATGACATATACTATTTGACACACGGCATTTTAATGAATAGTTAGTACAAATGATTCATTAGTTCGTGCTGTGTGTCTAGGGTATAAATGTGTTTACTCGTCACCAGCGTTGCCAACTGAATCTCTCAGAAAAACTGAGCAAAAAGCTGAGAAGTTGCGAAAAAACTGAGAAATGAAAAATCATATCTAAATCTCTTTTATTAGTTATCATGAAAACGAAAACATAAATATAATCCAGTATATAAATTAAACAACAAAAAATAACGAGTTAACATTTAGGTACAATCTTGCCTTTACAAAAAAAAAATAATAATCAAAAGTACAGCCTTATTTATTTCGTTTAAAATCATACATATTTTGATTTAATAGTTGGTACATATTTTTAGTTCCTTGCGCGTTAAAGCAATTCATGTTTCTTATTTTCAAGTAATCTTTCGAACAAGAGTTCCACAGAGGGTATCTGTGCTGAGTTTATTTCTTACTTTTGTTTTATTGATGTTAATTGCTGAGAATACCCTTTCTACATTAGCAGAAGAATAAGGAAGGCATAACATTTCAAAAAAGAATTTAGAAAGTTTTGGAAAAATTAAAGAATCATCATGTCTCTTAAAAAGTGATAACTTTTTAAAGAATTCCTCATCCGTTAGATTTTTGAAAGGACTAAAATCAAAAACTGGCAGCTCTCCCCATTCATCATGTAACTTTTGTAGATCTCCTACTAAGTTTGGAAAGTTTTTGGCAAGACTATAAATACTTTCATTTTGGCCCTTTATTATATTCTCTGGATTTATAATACTTAAACTCCTTAAGATGTGATCTCTTAAGTCAAATCTTTGAAAAATTTGTGAAAATTTTATTAAATTCTTCTGTTATTTCTGGTTTATTTATTGTATTTAAAATAGATTGCACACTTGGAGGTAAATAAATGCTGCTTTTAAAAAACTGCTGGTTTTTATATTCTATTTCAAATAAGTCTGTATTTTTTAAGTGACAAAAAAAACATATATAGTTATCCAAAATGAGTCGTAAAAGTCTTTCCATATCACCGTATAGCTTTAATAGTTTATGTGACTCATTACGATATAATTTATTCCAAGTATTGATATGTTTTAAATTATACGAAATAAAAAGAAGATACGCTTCATTTATGGGATTAGATACCATTCGTAATAGCTTTTCTGCTGATTTTATTTGACAAATATTGAATAGATTTGCAAAATATATTCGCAATGGCTCGATTAAAATTACAAAGCGGTTAACAACTAATTCTAAAACTAACCATCGTGTTACACAAGGATGTAATAATTTATACGGCTTAATTTCGAGTATTTCCATGATTTTTCGGAGTCATCCTGCTTTTGTGAGCTATGTTGAACATAGCTATAGCATTCCCGAACCATCGCTTCTACTTCTTCAGGAATATATGAAGCAGCATAATTGGCACAAAGAGCAAATGAATGACTGACGCATTTAATAATAAATAAATTTGGACAGTCTTTCTTCAATAATTGAGCGACTGAATGATTTTTGCCAGTCACAACATTAGCTCCATCAGCTGCGAAACCTATCAATTTTTTTCTAAAATTGATACTATTAGTACCGCAGAAAGTAACTATGTGCTCATATAACGTGCTTGCGGTACATACAGTGACGGGTATTAATGTCAAAAACAAAGCAAAAATTTTATAATCAACGACAACTCTAGCAACGACACTTAAGTGTTTTTTAGTTGTTTTATCAGTAGATTCATCAACACAGAGCGAGAATATTTTTTCGTTTAATATATTACAAAGATTATCAAAATGTCCTGCACCAATAACATTTTTAATTATAGCTATTGTTTTACTGCGTTTGCACTTTAAATCTTTAACCACTTCAGAATTTCTTTAAATTTCAGCTATTATTGCCGTAATATGGTCTATAGCGTGAAAAGAAATATTATGCTCTACGGCTAGTGCTGCTAATTTAATTTCAGCATCATTTTTTTCTAAAGTGTTACTTGTAAAAACTACCTGAGGTAATACAGACTCCCGCTGCAAAATTTTAGAATTCCTTATATGTAAGCTGGTGCTACTGTGTCGTTTAAGTACCAAAGCTCCTCCTGCCACAAATAGATTTTTCTTGTACATTTTGCAAAATACTTTGGTGGAATCATTTTTAGTTTTTTCTGACCATTTATTTAACGATGCATCCTTTTCCAACCAAGCAGAAGAAAATTGTGATTGATATTTTTTCTTTTCAGGTATTGAGACTTCTTGATTAGCTAAAAATAGTTTAATAGCTGGCATCGACGATCGACACTTTAATATGTACAATATTACCTGTTGCTTCTGGTGAAATCTCACATTTCGTATCCAAATCCAATGAAACATCTCAATTTGAATTGTCTTCTGTCTTTTCTTCATCAATTACCTTTACGCTGGGCTCGTTTTGTTTATTTTTTGATATGTATTTATCAATATTTCTGCCTGAAATCATTAATATTATTTTATTTCTACATTCTACCGCTACCAGACACTGAAAATTTATATGTATATGCACCTACAACTGATTTCTTTTCTAATATTTTTCACTCCGATACTTTACCAAACTTACAAAACGTACAAACTTAATTGTCAAAGTTCACCACATGAGTCATGACATTAATGTTATATTCATTCCACAGTGGCATTGTTTATGCCGTCGGCCGGACTCCGAGTTTCTTAGCAAAAAATGAGGAGTTAGCAACGATGCCGTGTGGCGAGAATATGAGACGATCACGTACAAAACTTCTCTGTTAAGTAACAGGGATGTATTAAGGGTGTTCAATAATTGATTCATTCGTTTACAATTTCAGTAAAAGCTTTAAAAAACAGCATAAGAAAAGTGAAAAATAGAGAAAAATTTAAGAAAAATATAGAACTTTGGACAATTTGTGTGTGATCCAACGAGCTTTATTGCAACAGTGAAAGGCTTTTCAGAAGAGTAAAGGATTGAAATACGAGAGACAATTATCGCAGAAATCATTCAAGGTTTGGGTGGACCATTTAATTCGTATTTTCAAAATGAATTGTGGATTAAAAGCCCATTTATAGCCAATGCACGACCTTGACACCATTGTCAGTGAAATAATACGAAAATTTTACTGAAATAACATCTGGCTCATCGTTGCAAGAAAAATTTAAATTAATGCCGGTAGAGGAATTGTAGTGCAGTTTAAACGATGAATGTACTCCATTGTTGCAAAATTCCGTGTTCTCACATTTACCAATTGCAACTAAGAGCCGGCCCCTTGCCAAATGGACTAACTCCATAAAAGGAAAGGTACACATTAAAAAATTTGCACAATTGTTGCCACAAAGCTTAGGTATTTTTCCCTAAAATGTAGGAAATATTCCCCCAAATGTAGGGAATAGTCCCCTAAGTTGTTATGCCGGCAAACTAAAACAAAATTAAATTACATTAAATTTTACGCGAAATGCATTGGAATTTTCCTTAAATCTAAACATTTATTATAGGAAGTTTTGGGTAAATATTGAAATTATTTTTTTGAAGCAGCACACACAAATTTTGTTTTCAGTTTGTTACGTGAAAGGCGGAGACATCCAGAATTCGGCAAAATCTGCATTAAAAGGAGAGGTTGTTCTGCTTCAGTGAAATAATTAAAACAATGGCACTGGCACCATTGTGTAAAGGCATTATTGGTGGTTGGTAGTTGGATATTATTATTCCTTGTTGACTCCTTAATACCAACATCAATGTATTTTAAGATTTCCTTCACGTAAATCGGCTTGAGCAAGTTTTGTTTTTTTTTGTTCATTTACATGAAACAAAAAAAAAATTTTTATTATAGAGAGATTTGTTAAAATATCTATGAAATAATAAAAAAAAGTTGTTCTTTTTATTAATAAGTGATAACAATTTTTTGTTAGTTTAATTCTTTTTATTTTTATATTTTTTTTAATATTAAAAATATTTTTATAAATTTATTACGATACTTTTGTACCGTATTGTATTTGCCGTAGTCTTGACTCTATGAATTCTCAATACTAATAAATATTTTTATCTGACATTTTCATACAAACTTATTCTATGCATACTCAGATGCTTCATACATAATTATTACATCTAAAATTCTAATACTCTAAGTGTATGTATACTTGATTTAAATTTTCACATGTATTGTTTATAGCACAATTCTTTAGGCTACTTCGTAATGTAATATTCAATTCTTTTCCAAATTTTCCGTTCTACATTTTAAAATTTTATTAATAATTTTATTTATTTATAAATATGTAAATATAAATATGTAGGTTCGTATTTTGGACGCTACAGGCATATCTTGTCTAGGCACTCATAAATCCGCTGGGCAGTAAGGTACAATATGATTATTTGCTGTAGGTATTACTTAGTCTTTTGTCAAGGACAAGGAATATTCCCAAGTGTGAGGTATGCATGAATTGTTACGAAAGGTATGCCGGCTGTTAACTAATCTTAGCTTATAGGTGTGTAATAACAGAATTAGCTAGGAAGTAAATCTACTTGAGGCGCAAAAGTAGATTACTATCGAGCGTGAAAGGTGATTGAAGGAAAACAGTATATCGAAGTTATTTTATCAATATTTTGATTCATTTCTGTAGTGTGTAAAATAAAAACTAGAGTTAGTGACTCATTTTAGAATTCTAACGCACGACGACGATAAGTTGTGTGATTTAATTAATTGTGAGAAGTGGAGTTAGTTTAATATTTACCATTGTATCGCAAAACGATAAGTAATTAGTGCCTTTTATTTTAGTGTGAAATAAATCGTGTGAAATGGCAGAAAAGAATTTTTTAAAATCCGGAATAAAATGCTGTATTCAAGATTGCAAAAAATCAAAGCGATGTTCTTTGATATTACCCTCTTGCTCTTGGCAATTTGAAAAGAAATTTGGTCTTGTAAATAAAAACTTTGCATTCTGATTCAACCATTGTGTTGAGAGACGATTTTCAATAATTTTTGAAAGTGCATTAGAGACGGTTTTTATATTTATAGGTATGTAGGGTGGGTACTAGGAAGCTTAAAACGAACTTGGGCCGGGACGTGCATCAGTGTTTCCCACACAATTTTCGGCTTCACAACATTTTCCTTTATATAATTTTTTTTTTTATTTTATGTAGGTATATATGAAATGATGTTTCCAATGATTTATTTTTTACTTCGCAAAATTCGTTTGTGTCAACAGGAAATTTCATTTGATACATTTACTCATATCCTCCAGATATCTTCGTTGATACTGGAATCCTTTGAGGCGTTTTCTCTGAAATTTGAATTTCCCTGTAATTTTTCTGCAAATATCACATGTCAACTCCAACGAGACACTCGGATAAGTGCTCAAAAGTAAAATTCCTTTGATGTGTATTTTGCATGATTTTACTCCTCTTGTGTATATATTAGTGTGCACGTTTCCTTGTTCGAATTATTATTATCAAGTTAATACAATTCTCAGTGGAAGAATATCGCGTAAGTTAGTTATCTCTGCTCCCTTCTCCTAAATGAAAAATTATAGTATATGGAGTAACTTCGGGAAAGCTAAAGATTGCGGATATGCATATCGATTAAGAGGGACCAGCAGGGAGCGGCAGCTTAATAAACATAATTTTTGATATTTTTTTAATGCACACATTCAGATCGTATAATTTTGTTATCTTAAACTATTAAAAAAAAGTTGTTCTTTCAAAAATAAAAGTTCTAAGTTAAAACCTCCCGTAACATACTCGAAGAAGGCTTCGTCTGGTTCTGCCAAAAAACAAAAAATAAATCAAATTGATCCAATATAAATTGATTGGGGAAACCTCGGGAACCGATACGCAAAATGGCGTTTAAAGTCTAAATATTTTTTGCTTTTATTGATATATAATTATTATATCCTTTTCGTATTATACTTATATTTATTATTATATATTCCTTTCAACTATTTTAGATTCATAAAACTGATCTTCCTGGATTACTTTCGATGTTGTGGCCATAGGATCTGTATATCATCAGAATCGTCCAGCTCGCTTCAACAATGTGTTTGTTGTCGATTTTCTCACAGAATTGCGATTGCAATGAGTCACACAAAGTATCTCAACTGTTTTTGTAGTAACGATTTGAAGCCATCATTCAAATTGCATACTGAAATATAAACTGCTATTTCAACAAAATACATTGGACTGGAATTTATTTTTGGTGCTATTTTCGAAACAAAAGCAAAAAAAGCTCTTGTTATTTTTTTGAGTTTTTCTTCCAAACATCGTTCCAACAGTTCATTTCTTCTGAGTTCGTCATACACACAAGAGTAATGGCTTTTATCACATTTTTTAGATAAAGGGGTTTCTATTCTGTCCTTTTGCCTTTGCGGGCTGCTAAGTACACCACGATCTTTCGGGGAAGTTTTTATGATTCGGGTTGCTGTTAGACGAACTTTTGTGTTAGCTCATATGGCTTTCCGCACATTGTCTACAGATTCTAAGTTTTCGCGAATAGTTTTTATAATAAGCACACAAGTACCTATCACAGTTTGTTAGTTTGCCCTTTACCCGAGACCGTTATTGGTTTTCTTTAAACTTTTTTTTCATGTGGATTATACACTATGTTTTTTACAATCGGTAGATCTCCGGGCTACGCCTAGACCCTCCTCCGTCCCCTACCACCACGCGTAAAAATAAAACCAGAGAAAATTATATGTCAATTATGTCCCAAACTGAAAAATTTTGGCTCACAAATTTAAAAGTTTTTTTTCAAAATGCGGGGTGCAGGAAGACGCAAAGCTACACCATGCCCTAGTGCTAATTTTTCGCTGAATGTAAACAATTTGTACTCAAAAGTTTAAAGGGGTTTTTAATTAATCAAAATACGAGAAGCAGGACGACGTCATCTTCCACCCCGGTTTAATAAGAATCCTGCCAAAACAGTTTTGATTTACTCAAGATTTATGGGCTAATTAGCACATAATTTTCTCAAGTTCTGTTTTTCCGGGTCATGTTTTGGTAAGGAAGGGGTGGCTGGAGGAGCAAATCTCCATATAGTTTTAAAACACTAATGGTGTTGTAGTTGTTACTATCACCCTTGTCATGAATCCACATCACCTCCTCCATATTCATAACGCACATTCCAATAATTGCATTCTCTAATTATCCAAATGCATTATTCAATAGCCAAAAGGCAATATCTACATATATCATTTCCACATATCTCAAAAACCTAAAAATAAACCTAACATACTATTCATGATATCATGACAAGATCATTTCCAACATACAAAAACCTTAACCCATTGACACACTCAGAAACAGGTGTCTTATTTCAACATTCCTCGGGGCACCATCAAATAAACACGTCACCGCGAAGTAGCTACCGTTCATCAGAACGAAAACATGATATACGATCCCTACTGAGTACTGACCATCGGGCTAGTGCTCTTATGTAATCTAAAATTTGTTTATCATTTTCCATATGCTACTGGTGACCCTGAAAATTGTCTCTGATTGTTTTTGTCATTTTTAATTGTTTTTGTGATATCCCAATTGTTGACCGATTTTTGAAATTCGAACGTTTCCGTTCAAGACGAAGAGCCAATTTTTAATTATTTTTCTGATTTTTGTTATTTGAGCGTTTCCGATTAAACAAAAATCAGAATCGTGATTTTCAATTGTTTATTCGATTTTTGTCATTTGAGCGTTTTCCGTTTGGACAAAAATCGGAACATGTGCATGCATATGGAATTGTCTAGCCGACAATTCCCACAAAATAGGAAAGTGCATAATCGACCAATTCTGATTGGCTAAAGAATTGGTTCGATTTTAAATAAATAGGCTGTTGAAGCGAAGCCAAAGAAGAGAAGTTTTTAAGTGTTCAACCTGGAGAGTCCCCCTACCCAAGGTAAGGCCTCCAGTGTTTTCCAGTGATTTATCTTTTAAAGTATATTGCAAAACCTGTTACGCAAAGAGTTTTCTTTTTAAAGTTTTTTTTTAGTATATTATAAAATTTGTTCAAGTGCAAAGAGTTTTTTCCTTAAAGTGAACAATAAAATTCTATTACAAAAAAAAGGAAGTTGTTATTCTCTATAACAAAAACTTAAGTTATACACCAAGTGGCGTGTAACAAAAACTGGTGGCAGCGGTGCAGATTTTGTAAAGGTTTGTAAGACCTACAATACTCCAACCTACAAATCTCGAGCAGCATTTAATGTGCTGGCTAGGAGGTTTTCCCCCGATTAGAGCGAGCGACTCCATAGAATATATAAACCTCCACCTAGAGGAAGAAGATTTCCCTGAAGTCGAGCCAGACGGGGTAGTTAATTTGAAGATAGTCCAGGGATTTCAACTGATCATCTCACATTTCGACATAGACGAACTGGAATTATACTAACACCACCAAGCGAGCCGTTCTTCCGACATCTATTTTTCAACGCGGGATACACCGAAGAACGAGTAAATCGGGCGATGTCAAGAGCCCTCCAACGAGGAGAGCAACAACAAAATTAGTATAACAATTAAGTAAGTCTAGAACCTTTTCATTAATTAAGCATACGTTAATTAAGCTAAATGATAATTTACATTTTATAATACATACATATATATATTTTCATTATAAATATGCACTACAAAATTATCTTTAAAAAAAAAAAAAAACACACTTTTTAAATCCTGCTCATTAATGGTCGTATTTTGATGGTTATAACAATTTCCTTTTGTCGTATTTTCTCTTGACGGCGAAATCAATCTTTCGAATTTAGTGAAAACGTTTTATCAAGTGAAATCTTTTTTTTTTTTTAATGTTAAAGTGTACAAGTTCGTTTCTACTCGCAAAACTTCTCCAATTTTTTTTCTCTTTGTCTCACTGGAAACTACGTTGAACTCCAAAAATTGAGGGAAATTCGCGCAAATATTTTCACACTCGATCTTCAAAACATCGTGGTGTACGCGCAACCCTTTTACCAAGTCTCGCTACACATAGGAGGAAACCTACTCCTAAACAAAAACGAACAATGCCTGAAAACACTCTTGATCATGCCAAGAGTCTTATCCCAGAATTTGATGGGAATCCAGAGAATCTCCACAGGTTCTTAAACATATGCAGCCTATTCCAAAAACAAGGTACAGCCGAATCAGATAAAGCGCTATACCTCCGTATTATAAAGGCTAAACTTATTGGCAAAGCATACGATGTCATCAAATATAATGACATTAATTCTTGGAAAGAATTGCAAGCTGCTCTCCAAGAACAATTCATGGAAACTCGCTCTAGAATGTCTATTCAGAACGGAATCCTATCATTAGAACAATTGCCTAAGGAAGACACTAAAGAATATGCTTTCCGAGCTCAAAAGCTATTAGCTATCTACAACGACGCTACTTCAAGTCTGACAAATGAACAGACTTTAAAAAATCTTCTAATTGAGGAAAATAAAAAAATGGTTATCAGAGCTTTTGAAGATGGTTTAAGACATGACCATGTTCGTCTGCTAACCAAGGCTAAAGGCTACACCGACCTAAAAGATTCGACAAAATTTGCCATAGAGCAATCTGAAAGAAATTGTTCTTTCAACGAAAACGTTTCATCTTGCTCTAAATGTCACAAAAAGGGTCATTCTGCTGACTCTTGTTTAACATCTAGAATTAGAGTGGAAAACAGGCTTATATGCGCATATTGTAAAACACCAAATCATCACATTAGTCAGTGTAGAAAAAGGTTATTTCAACAGCAATCTTTTGCTCAACCTTCCACTAGCTTCGTACAAAGAAGCCCTCAACATTTTCAATCCAGTAGGATTCCTCAACAGCAGCAACCTATAAGAGCTCCAAATCTTCGACAAATAGATACGCAAGGCCAATATCCACAAGGAAATAGAGCTCTCCAATTCCAACCTACTAACTCATCACTTCCTACATATTCTCGTAATATTAGATCCGCAATTAAAAGTAGGAATCCAAAAGGTAACCCTGATATGCCACAAGCTAATGCAAAAAGGGAAATTCCAAAAAACAGTCAGCGGCGAGACGAGATAGCGGAAACTCAATCTCGCCTAAATCAATTAATGATAACCGCCGATGTCCATCCGCAACCTCAAATTTAGAAGGAGAACTTTCTCTCTCCTTAATCGCCGATCGCCAATCGCTAGTTGTGACGATCGAGAATTCTATTACTGCGTTTAAAACTAGCACATTTTTGATAGATACCGGAGCAGAAATATCTGTACTAAAAGCTACTAGGGCACTTGGGAATACTATCGTCACTACTTCATAAAGCATAGAGCTATCTTCATTAGCAGAATGCAATTTCTACGTTAAAAATATCACTTTTAAACATAATATACATATGGTCGATGGTAATCTACAATTAAAATATGACGGAATATTAGGTCATGATTTTTTAGACAAATTTCTTTGCAAAATTAACTACGAAACTAAAATACTAACTCTTGAAATAAATAACGTGTCCCCAGATGACACAGACTTACAAAATTCAATCACAGGAATAGTATCGAACGCTGAGTACGGAGGTTTGAAAGACCCAAGCTCCGAACTATTTCCAGTTAGATCTGACGCAAGGTATGGAGGTTTGAAAGACCCAAGCCAACACGTCAGATCAAATTCTAAAAATGTCTCAAAAGAAGACAAAGTACAAAATAATAAAGCAAAGAAATCGAATAATGGCAAGTGCGATGCTGACGATATAAATATACCAGCACGTACACAGGTAATAGCTAGGATAGCTATGAATAAAAGAGGTACCTTTTTCTGCGAACACAAAGAATTGAAATCAGGAGTGATTATTGGTCCAGCGAATATTCTTATCCTCAATTCCAATCAAACTGATGTTCATATTAGGAAAACTGACATAAGACCTCACTTACATGAAATTAATAAATTTAATATTATAAAACTAAATCCTCAAAGGGATCCTATTCAAGAAAGGCTTGCTAGACTCGCATCCGAGCTAGACCGTTCACACTGCAATGCTGAAGAGTTCAGACCCATTTTAGATATATGCCGTAAGTACAACGACATATTCTACTTGGAGGGAGACTCCCTGACATTCACAGATGCAACGACACATAACATTCCTATCTTACCTGGAAAACCTATCGTAAATGTCAAACCATATAGATTACCTGAAGCTCAGCGTGAAGAAATTAACAATCAAATTAATAAAATGTTAGAAGACGAAATTATTAGTCCCAGTTCAAGCCCTTGGAACTCACCTCTATTATTAGTTCCTAAAAAACCAGATGCCGATGGCAACAAAAGATGGAGAGTAGTCGTTGATTTCAGACGTCTCAATGATATAACAGTGGGAGACGCATTTCCATTGCCAAACATAACGGACATTTTAGATCAATTGGGAAAAGCCAAATATTTTAGCACGTTGGACTTAGCCAACGGCTTTCACCAGATACCCATGAGTGAAAGCGACAAGGAAAAAACTGCATTTAGTACACCTTATGGTCATTACCACTATAACCGTATGCCATTTGGTCTAAAGCAAGCTCCAGCCACTTTTCAAAGGCTGATGAATAATATTTTAGTCGGTCTCCAAGGCATAGAATGCTTTGTTTATATGGACGACATTATTATATACGGGTACAATCTGATAGAACACACGTAAAATCCTTCTTAGGATTTGTCGGCTATTATAGGCGCTTCATTCCAAACTTTGCAAAGCTAGCCAAACCTTTAACAGCTCTTTTAAAAAAGGATGCTACTTTCAAATGGGATGCTTTTTGCGATGAAGCTTTCCAATCGTTAAAGAAAAAATTGATTAACGCTCCGATATTACAATTCCCATGTTTCGATAAAGAATTTTTAGTGACTTCAGACGCAAGCGACTACGCTGTAGGTAGTATATTGTCTCAAGGAAAAATCGGTGAAGATAAACCCATCTGTTTTGCAAGTAGAACTCTCAATCAGGCCGAGACGAGGTATTCCACCATAGAAAAGGAATTATTAGCGATAATTTTTGCCGTCGAGCAATTTCGCCCTTATCTGTACGGTCGAAAAAAGTTCACTATCATCACAGATCATAAGCCCCTCACGTGGCTCATGAACCTGAAAGACCCCACTTCTCGCCTAATGAGGTGGAGAATAAGGTTAGAAGAGTATGATTACAAAATCATATACAAACCAGGAAAAGCAAATCTAAATGCCGACACACTCAGCCGTGCGATCCCTGATACAAGTAAAACTATTCAGGTGGTAACTAGAAGTCAAAATAAGGTCCAAATCGAATCCCAAAAGGAAACAAACAATAATCCTACATCGACTTATGTAGAAGAAAACACGAAAGATGTTCTAGAGACTCGTGATATTAAGAAAAAATACTTCTTATTGCCAATTCATAACTCCATACAGGAAAATTCATTAAGTACGTATTTACCGATAACTACGTAATACCCTTAGGAGAAGCTATTGAATTTAATAAAGGCAAAATTTCTTACATTGTTGGACGCGCTCCTATATCTATCAGAAATGAAACTGATCGAAGTCAAATAATAAAAATTTTTCAAAAATTTAAGGCCTACTCAAAGAACGAGAAAACTATTTCTATAGCCATACCAATCACCGATAATACTAGTTATCGCGAACTAAAGTTTCTATGTTCTAAAGAATTTGAAAAGTCAGGCACTAGACCAATTTTCTTTCTTAATAAAGTAATTAAACTAACGGACCCTGAAGATATAGCTCAAGTAATAAAAGAGCATCATATCTCTCGGTTAGGCGGTCATCAAGGTGAAGCCAAAACTATAAGCAAAATAAAAAGAATCTACAATTGGCAAGGCATGTTCAAAGATATTAGAGACTACATCAAGAAGTGTCCTTCTTGCCAGAAAAATAAGTGTAGCAAAAACAAAAGAATGGCTATGAAAATAACCACAACTAGTAATAATCCCTTTGAAAAAGTATTCTTAGATATAGTAGGACCATTACCCACTAGTTATTTGGATAACAAATATATACTTACGTTCCAAGATGATCTGACGAAATTTTCAGATGCCGTACCCTTACCAAATGCCGAAGCGCACACTGTAGCAGAACAGTTTACGAAACAAATCATATGTAAACACGGTCTACCTGAAACGATCTTAACTGATCAAGGAACCAATTTCTTAAGTTCTACATTTAATGAGGTATGTAAACTACTGAAAATTCATAAGCTACAAACCACTCCTTATCACCCAGAAACAAACGGAGCTTTAGAACGAAGCCACCGAACCTTAGCAGAATATCTTCGACACTATGTGTCAACAGATCCACTTACATAGGATACTTGGATCCCATACGCTATGTTCGTTTACAACAATTCCGTTCATTCAAGCACACGCTACACGCCGCATAACTTATTATTTGGATTCCATGCCGAAATCCCAACGTCATTAAAAAAAGATCCTGAAGTTGCGTATAATTACGACAATTATGCCAGCGAACTAAAAGCCAGACTTCAACATTCTCATAAGATTGCTAGGGAAAATCTTATAAGAAATAAAGAAAAATCCAAGGCATATTATGACCAATCATCTAAACCCAAAAATTTTGTAATAGACGATAAAGTCTTAGTTAAAAATCATACCCGAAAAAATAAGCTATAACCGCTATGGGAAGGACCATACGATATAATAGAGACTCCTTCGTCCGAAAACTCTATCGTCAGAATTAAAAACAAAAATAAGCGAATTCATAATAACCATTTGAAGTTATTCGTCGACTAATCACGGACTATTCATCCGTTTTTCCATAGGTCAGGATGATCGGACCAATTATATTCTTCGCATTATTATGCACAGCGACGAGCGCTACAAACGTCACGATTTTCGATTCTACCCCGGGTATCTATTTTGAGGAATTCGGAACAGTTCATCTATACAGTAACTTGGAAATTAGTAACGTATTATAATTTAGATAATTTTTACACAGAACTAGATTACTTAAGAATCCAAGCTAGTAATATAGAAAATCTCTGTCTTACTACTATTAACAAATCACACTCAAACCACTGTGAAGCGCAGATTAATATGCAAAAGGTGTTGTTGAGCAAAATAGATCAGATTGACGAAATCCTAGAACCAACAAATTTAAGGTCACGTAGAGCTTTGTTAAATATTGTCGGAAGTATAAGCAAAACCTTGTTCGGAACGTTGAACGAAGAAGATGCCAAGCTCTACGACGAACAAATACAAATCCTAAAAGTAAATGAAGACCATCTCTTAGAATTAATAAAATCCCAAACCCTAATTGTTGACAAAACTGTCAACGTGTTCAATAAAACTTCGTCCCAAATCCAAAAAGAATTCGGAAATATACAAAGGAAACTCGCTAAAATCTCTCAAGTCATCAATAATTTAACCTATCAAATAAATGATAACATCTTAGAGCTATAGCTAGAAAATGCGATTTCCATTACAACACTTTCCCTTATGAGATATCAAAACACACAAAAGGCCATTTTGGAAATGTTGCTTGACATTAAACATGGAACATCAAATCCCCTTATGATAACTCCCTATCAACTCGAACATACCCTTACCATCATTAGGAAAAATCTTCCATCCCCGTTACACCAAACTTACTCATTGATTTGTATAGAGTTAGCCAAACGAGTACTAATAAGATAAACAATCAAATTATTATTGAAACTAAAATCCCTCTACCTTCAAGTACTCAATTCCAAGTTTATAAAATTATACCATTCCCGATTGCCGTGAACGACTCCTTTGTTTATGTCAAACCCACTACCGAATTTCTATTAGTCACTCTGAATCGAGAAAAACACTATCCTATGAATCACGAAGATTTTCATCAATGTCTACAAAATGTTCCTCACCATTATATATGTCAGACGACTCACCCAATCTTCAACCGTAATTCTAGAGATAACCAATGCGAGATGGAATTGCTAAAACATACCCAAGATCTCCCGCCTTCTTGTACGTTAAATACCCTAAAAGGCTCTTCCTTATGGATACAATTGGCAAATCCTAACAAATGGCTCTACAGTCACAGATCACCCCTCACTTTAGATAATATATGCAATGGCGAAATTAAACCACTAACCTTAAAAGGTACCGGAATTTTAGAAATTCGACCCACCTGCTATATTCGAAGCGACTTTCAAACACTTTACGGACATTCTGAAGGAACAACAACACTTGATAAATTTTATTTGCCATCAATTAATCTAAATAATATCACATCCTTGATGGAAAGAATTAATCTAAATGTACCACAAGAGATTACGATAAGAAACAATAATCATCAAGAACTTTTTGATATCAGCGAGGACATTAAATCTCTTAGAAGTAAAGAACAAACTAAATTAAAAAACGTCACCCCACTTGACGTTCATCATTATCTACTCATATACGGTTTAGTAGCAATCTTTTCTATTATTATTATATTAAGAGTAATTAAGTACTATATCAAGAAAAAACCTGTAATCTCAGAAACCACTGAAAATGAATTAAGTCAGGCTAATGTTGAACTAGAATCCTCTCCTAGGAACATACCTCTGACTAGAACTGTTAATTAAAAAAAAAAAAAAAAAAAATATATATATAAAAAAAAAGGGAACATTTAATTTAGTTTCTTTTGTTCTAGTAATATAAGCCAATTACCTTTTTTTCAATATATATATATAAATTTTATTATTCAAAATACTAAATTTATCTCAAAATATTTTCATCATATAAATATCTCAACTAATAAGAAAAACTAATACCTACATATAATTTTTTTTTGTATCAAACCCTAGATATAGGTTATATGATAAGGTATTATAGTCATAAAAATGTAAGCACATACATATATCACTTACCTATGTAATTTGTAAACAAAAATAATTATAATTGTAATTTGTCAAAAACTCTAATCAAATACTGTAACTTTCAACGGCGGAGCTTCAACATCCTTTCCAAAAAAAATTTCTAATTCTTTTCAAGAAATACAAAATTTCTCTTTAGGGGGAAGGTGTCATGAATCCACATCACCTCCTCCATATTCATAACGCACATTCCAATAATTGCATTCTCTAATTATCCAAATGCATTATTCAATAGCCAAAAGGCAATATCTACATATATCATTTCCACATATCACAAAAACCTAAAAATAAACCTAACATACTATTCATGATATCATGACAAGATCATTTCCAACATACAAAAACCTTAACCCATTAACACACTCAGAAACAGGTGTCTTATTTCAACATTCCTCGGGGCACCATCAAATAAACACGTCACCGCGAAGTAGCTACCGTTCATCAGAACGAAAACATGATATACGATCCCTACTGAGTACTGACCATCGGGCTAGTGCTCTTATGTAATCTAAAATTTGTTTATCATTTTCCATATGCTACTGGTGACCCTGAAAATTGTCTCTGATTGTTTTTGTCATTTTTAATTGTTTTTGTGATATCCCAATTGTTGACCGATTTTTGAAATTCGAGCGTTTCCGTTCAAGACGAAGAGCCAATTTTTAATTATTTTTCTGATTTTTGTTATTTGAGCGTTTCCGTTTAAACAAAAATCAGAATCGTGATTTTCAATTGTTTATTCGATTTTTGTCATTTGAGCGTTTTCGTTTGGACAAAAATCGGAACATGTGCATGCATATGGAATTGTCTACCCGACAATTCCCACAAAATAGGAAAGTGCATAATCGACCAATTCTGATTGGCTAAAGAATTGGTTCGATTTTAAATAAATTTGAATGTTGAAGCGAAGCCAAAGAAGAGAAGTTTTTAAGTGTTCAACCTGGAGAGTCCCCCTACCCAAGGTAAGGCCTCCAGTGTTTTCCAGTGATTTATCTTTTAAAGTATATTGCAAAACCTGTTACGCAAAGAGTTTTCTTTTTAAAGTTTTTTTTTAGTATATTATAAAATTTGTTCAAGTGCAAAGAGTTTTTTCCTTAAAGTGAACAATAAAATTCTATTACAAAAAGAAAAGGAAGTTGTTATTCTCTATAACAAAAAATTAAGTTATACACCAAGTGGCGTGTAACACCCTATTTCACGGATAATGTCAATTTACATCATCTTCCACCAGCTGCCTTCGTGATTCATCTGCGTGGTATTGTTTCTTCTCTTCTAGATCTTCGGTTCTCGTTTTCTTTTCTCTTAAAAGTAATATCTACCACTTTAAAATCCGATCAATGTTGCTGTTCCGTATAACAAAATGAGACCTATTTTCTTCAAGGAAACATTACCTAAAACTATTAGTCCTGCATTTTCACACCTCTTCGTTTCATCATTCAACCTTTTTTTTCTCTTACGAGACTTATAGCCATATGTCCTATATCCGTTACAATACTACCGTAGAACAATTGATATATTGGCCGGAGCAAAGTCCATAAAAATACAACAATTTTCAGCACCAATGAGTCCGATTACACTAATTCTCATTGCAAATCTCATTATGAATCTTGTATTAAATTCTTACGCGTTCTTAGGCTAAATACATAACGATGCGTGGCGAGGCTATTTCAAGAGTTAGGAAATAAATTGATTGCACGCTATACTATCAGTGTTCATATCAACACTGTGGCAGCGGGCGATGTATCTTCACCTCACCTCGCTCAACTCGTGATATAGCCTCACCTTGCCAGGCCTAGTCACAGAGAAATATCAACGATATATGCACGTATTGGAGAAATTTTGGTCCAACAATAATACTCCATTTTTTGTGTGTGCACAAAACACGATTGGTAGATACCTTAGAATTTTGCTAGTCTGGACCGGAATACACTCAATTTCGTAATATGTTTACTTAAATATGTAAATGCTTTATTATCATTGCCTAAACAAAGGCAAATATTATCATTGCTTGCACAATGCTGATAAAACAATCATAAAACTACACGTAGCTTCCCACTTTTTTTCTAGTTGTAATCATAAATATTTCCTACAGAGAACTAAGGAATAACATAAATTTAAAGGTGGAGAAATAAGAATTTTAAGAACTTTTTTTTTTTTTTTTTTTTTTTATTTTTAATGATTCTAAATCAAATTTATAAATACAAGAAGAAAAAACAACCGCCTCGTCCGGGATTTGAAACCGGGACCTTCCGCTTGCCGGGCGACTGCTCTTACCACTGAGCTAACGAGACAGATGATTTTCCTTCTTGCATTTATCAAATTTGTAACTAGCCTACTAAGCCACGTTTTGCTTTCAGCTGGCATTAACCAGTAACGATGAAAGCGCACAAATAAATTGTAAATTCAATTTTATTTATTTTTCCCGCGGACGGGAATCGAACCTACACTTGTTAGAATCGGTCAATGATGGAGAAATAAGAATTTTAAGAACTTTTATTTTTAATGATTCTAAATCAAGAAGGAAAATCATCTGTCTCGTTAGCTCAGTGGTAAGAGCAGTCGCCCGGCAAGCGGAAGGTCCCGGTTTCAAATCCCGGACGAGGCGGTTGTTTTTTCTTCTTGTATTTATAAATTTGATTTAGAATCATTAAAAATAAAAGTTCTTAAAATTCTTATTTCTCCATCATTGACCGATTCTAACAAGTGTAGGTTCGATTCCCGTCATCGGGAAAAATAAATAAATTTACAGTCGACTACAGACGCATGCACATATTCACTTAGGTCCTCATAACTTTTGTAATTCTTCGAATTAAAATTTAATATTTTATGAGACTAATTTTGACATGTTATGCTACAAAAAAGTAAAACAAAATTACCTTTTTAAAAGATTTTTTAGTTGCAAGAGTTTTTTTCCACTCAATTCTCGAGCTGCGGATTTGGCAGCAAACTCAGTCAATTTCATATGGACTAAATTTGCTATGAATTTATTTCATGGGAAAACTCTCTATAATATATAATTAGAAGACTCCTTCGTAACTTTTTCATTTTATAAAATGTATGCATATAGAATAAAAGTCACTTTATTTTCTGACTTCCTTAAATGGATTCATTATTGTTGCCCTTTTTAAGGTTCTGTACACAAAAGGTAACAACGGGAACTCTATTACTAAAACTTCGCTGTCCATCCATCACCAGGTTGTATCTCATGAACCGTAATAGGTAGACAGTTGAAGTTTTGACAGCCTGTGTTTTTCTATTGACGATATAACAACAAATAAAAACAATAAAATAAAATTCAAGGGGGCCCCCATACAAGAAACGCGATTTTTTCGGCGTTTTTTCCTCATCATTAGTGGGAATTTGTTTTTTAAATGGCAGGATTATTATTATTTTTTCAAATGACAGCATTATTTGTTCACATGACGCCTACTCTCATTTGAAAAAATAAATCAAAAGTACATAGTGTTAGATTATCTTCGATGATACGAAACCCTTGGCGTGCGAGTCCGACTCGCACTTGGCCGGTTATGTTATTTAAAGTGATTAGCAAAAAAGAATTCTAAATGTCATTTGATGGCAATTCTTAAGACTTTCACTAGAAAAAGATGACAAACAGGTGCTGAAGTACAATATACAAAATATTTTTTTGTTTCAGTATTGTTTTGTACAGTACAAAATACCTTCTGATCTGAGATACTAATCTTAAATTAACAATTTAAAATATTATAAGCTAATTTATTAGGACTCAAATCCATAAAGGTGGCTTTATTTGCTTTAATATATTCTTTGCACAGCATTTTGGCATTAATAGCTTCATACTTATAGCGATTACTTATTTTATACTACTTATTTTTTACTACATTTAAATGCAAGAAACCTCTTTCAGCAGCTGCGCTACTGGAAGTGCCAATAAATTGAAGGCAAATCCCGCCAAATTTGCAAATACACAGTATTTTTTATGTAAATTACATATTCCAAAAAAGTTAACTTATTTGTGAATTCGGTTTCAGTTAGAGAATTTAATTCTAATAAAAGGCACATTTCAGAGAATATTGTCTCATTACTTTCTATTCGAAGTTTTTTAAACCGATCACATAGAACGGCTAAATCTGTCGTTACTGTAGAGAAAGGCTTAGCTTAAATATTTTGGATCAACAAGTTTAAATGCATTCAATATAGGATCATTAAAATTTATGCACTCTTTGGATTTGTACTGCTAATTCTATGTGGGAATTTTATATGTCTTTCGCAAACTTAAAGGCTTCCTAATCTGATAAATTCTTAAATAAAGTTAGGGCATCAGGTCCAAAATAAATTTGTTTCGGTTCGTTAAAATAGTTTTTATCTCTTTAATCAATCAATTGTAAAGCAGAATTGTTAACATAACTATCGGTCCAGAATTTTTTTAAATTAATAAGAAAACCACTTGCTACATCGCCTAACAGTAGCACAAATGTTTTGGGGGCGAAACACAATTCAGAGGTTAGGTACATATTAGCGCAAATATGCTGATTGTAGCACTTTCTGCCATCGTAGCACTTGTGGGCACCCTGTATCCCATTGACGGAAGCTTAAGAATCTCAGGAGTAAAAAGTCAGTAAAGAATTTTTTCATATTCGATTATACCAATTGTTTGTACTTTTATAGGCTTTTAATTTAATACCAAACATGTATTACTGAAAGAATTTCCCTCCCTCAATCCTAGTGATGCAGCATCTACTATATACTACAAATTAATAATAATAACAACAATTTATTCATGTCTACACGATATACCTAGATAAGATTTACATTTGCTGATACCCGTAAAATTCATGTACATGAGAGTGGCACTTCTCGGGATGTTTGAAGCAAGACAAGCTTATACTGGTAAAAGCGATAGAAGGTTTGCTTTTATTGAAAACAGCTGCCAAAGGATCTTTGATGAGTCTTCGATGTAAAGGCGGCTTGTGGGGATATTATCCGGTGATTGAAATATTTAAAGAAACAATTACAACTCGTAACTGGAGAAATTCTGCGAAACTACCACAAGGTAAACAAATCATTGTGTATTCTTGTAGTTAGTTATTATATTTACAGCAAGGAATTTATTTGAGAATAAAAATGTTGTAGTATTTCGTAAAATGCAATAGTTTTACTAGAATACTTATCACAAACGTTAAATCAAAAATATATATGCTGATTGGGAAATTCTCAATCAGTATCTAATAGAAATTGATTGGCCGGTCTGTTTTGCCTCGAGGTATGTTGATCAATGCACATTAGAAGTCAGTGACATTCCATATGGAGGAGAGAGTAGCGATCCGTCAAATTATCGAACAACTGCAATCATTTCGATTCTTTCAAAAGTTTTTTAATCAATTATTAACTCCACATTAATGCCTTTGATAGAGTCTGGCATCCAGCCCTTTTAGTTAAATTTAAAGCACTGTTTCCCCTCCAATTCTATTATAGATTGAAAGATTTTATCTGATCGCTTATTACCGGTTGTACTAGATGGGGTTTCACTAGAATCTTACCCTATAAATGTGCCCCAAGGCACTGTTATCTCTCCATACCTCTTTCCCTTACTTTTAATCCCATCCATAAACTGCCCTATGGTAGCATCCTTGATTTTGCTTAGTCCTTTGACAATCTTAGGTACTCCGGAAGGAATGCCACAACTTTTAATCGAGATTTCATTATTAGATCACCGAAGCGGGCTCATCTCTTTAAAACAAAATCATAACTTTTGATGGAGCACTAATTTACGGTACACCTTTTTTTAGCATACTTGGCATTAAAATTGTTACGCGCCACCACAAGCGTCATCTGTTGGAAATACAAACAACTTTAGGTTAGTGCCATCTTAGTAAACTTTGGGTTCGGAGAATTGAATATTCAGGAAGGTTCTAGAATAATTCGTAGAGTATAAATACGGTGCTTCTCCCATCCAGGAGGCGAGTCTTATTTCAGACAGTGAAGTGAACAAGTAAACTATTTGGATTGCGATAATTAGAAGTACAGTACTAGCGATAACTATAAGGAGTTGACATGATAATTATTTGTGAATTTGTGAGAGTAAACACAGAAAGAACTGTGTGAAAATTCCGAAAATTAATTTTATATTAAACTGTGAGTGAATTATAAAAGACGCAAAAATGGGACGCAAACTAGAGGAGCTTCGGATACAGGAATTAAAAGTGGAGTTGGGGAAGCGGTCATTGCAAACAACAAGTCTAAAGAATGTTCTAGTCGAACGACTTAGACAAACCTTGCTAGAGGAAGAAAAGAATCCTGAGACATTTGTTTTTGAAGAAGAAGCTGAAGCTGAAGAGAAGACTGCGATGAACATAGAACAGGTTTTGGGTACCTTAATGACCAAAATGGATCTTTCAGCCCTGCAGATGAAGAATGTTCTTGAGGAACAAAAGAATGCTAATGAGGAACAATAGAATTCTCTAGAAGCCCGTTTGGATGAGTAGAAGAAAACTAATGAGGATCAAAAGAATTCACTGCAAGAATGTTTAGATGAACGCAAGAATTCTCTGGAAACCAGTTGGGATGACCAAAAGGGTTCTTTGCCGAATTGTCTAGAAACCTGTTTGGAGGAACAAAAGAATTTTCTTAAAAATTCATTAGACGAACAAAATGTGGAAATTGAAGGAATCCCGCAGGAAGTGCGAGAAACTCAACAACAAGTGTAGGAAGTACAGCAAAATGTTACGGAGAAGCTTGAAAACTTTCAAGCAGATTTGGAGAGGATGAAGCATTCAACGAAAGAACTGAAATATCCGGTGCAGGCAGAACTAAAACTCCAATATTTGATGGACATAATTCGTGGCATATTTTCAAGAGACAATTCGAGGCAACTTCCGAAGTAAATGGATGGAATGATGCTGACAAAGCTACAGCTCTGGTATTAGCACTTCGAGGTCCCGCGTCAGAGCTATTGCAAGCTAAATCGATTGAAAGGCAACGTGATAACACTTCATTAGTATAGGTGATAGAATTACGTTATGAAGATGAACACATGCAGCAAGTGTATCGCTTGCAGTTACGCAACAGGATTCAGAAGCATGGCGAATCACTACAACAATTGCAGGCCGATTTGGAAAGATTAGCTTATCTTTCATACTCTAGCGTAAATGCAGAATTCCTTAGTGAAGTGGCAGCAGAAGCATTTGTGAATGCTATTGCAGATCAAAATTTACAACAAGCACTAAAGCTAGCAGGAAAGAAGTCAACAGCAGAATCGCTTGTCTATGCATTAGTATACGAATCTGCTAGACAAGCCTCTCGGAGTGCAGCATAAGTGAGAGAAATTACGGTGGAATATACTTGCAACAGATTGCAGTAATCAGAGAGCGCTCCGTCACGTGGCATTCTTCGATTCTGGAATTGTTATAGACCAGGACACCTCCAAAGGGACAGCAGGAAGCGCCGACGAACAGAGGCGCCTGAAGAAGGGCAAAGATATCAAGCTGGGCGGTAGACGCGAAGAAGAATGCAGTCATCAGAGACCATTCCTTCGTGTTGTCTCCTTCGATGCTGGAAATGTAGTAGACTAGGACACCTTCAAAACGCCTGCAGGAAACGCGGACGAGTGCAATCAACAGGAGAAGAAGGGAGAAGATGGCGAGTTGGAGAGCAAGCTATTCGTGAAGAGACTAAACTGCAACCTCATGTCTTTGAAATCTCAAACCGCGAAGGATGTATCCACGGAAATGCAAAAGCCTTTCACAATGTCCATGCAATCCTGAATGGAAACATTGCGGACGGATGGAAGAAAAAGATGACGACAATGAAAGAAAGAAAAAGATGAAAATTAAAGGGTCTAAGTATGCTGAAAATGATGATGGTAAGGGTATAATGAAGACAGGAAAAAGTAAAGACAAAGGTTCTGACGATGATGATGATAAGAAACTCAAAGGCGGCAATGACAAGGATAACAACAGCGATAAAAAGGACAAGAAAATTGAGGATAAAGGAATCAAAACCAATGATTATGAAGATGATAAGAAACGAAATAATCAGCGCGATTGGGATTGACATTTTCCTATATTTCTAATGGCTGGTGTATTATCTGTTTACAATACTACCGGACAAAGCCCAGCTAAGGTCATATCCGGAAAGGAAATGCAGTTACCCAGCGACCTTAGGTTTGGTATACCCAGAGGCGAACAAAAGTTACAGGAAGACTACTGCTAATCTTAAAATGATTTTGTGAAAGGATTTTGAAATGCATTCTTAAAACCTCTGTGTATAATAGTTTTATGATAGATTCCTACATAGCCCAGTAGCTCTCTAGACCAATGTCCCTTAAATTTGGCTTAAAGTAGCCGCCCGTGCTTTCTAATATAACCTTCATGAGTCCTGTTTTTAAGTTTTATCAAAGATTAATAAAATAGCCTTGGCGCATGCTATCAAACCTTAATAAAATCAAGTAGTATTTAATTCCTATTTTAGTGCTTAATGGTTTTATCCTAGTTGAATTGATGACAGCCATAAAACTTCTATAAGTTCAAATGGACTTAAATGCTAAATAATTTTATTACTACTCTCCAGGAGGTTTTTAAAACATCAAAATAAAATCAGTTGCTCTGAAGACCAATTCGCATAACTTACAATCACCATAAAACTATTTAGCAACTTCAAAACCTTAATAAAACAATTATAAAACCTGAGTAAAACTAAATAGCATTTAAATTGTTACTTGGGAACGAAGCTCAGAAGACGATTAGCTGATGTGCACGAGGCCTCGAGACACTCTTTACAATTAGCAAAAGACCGGCAGGGACCATATGCAGTTGAAACTCAAACTAATAACATGGCATACAAGATTCAGCGCGGTTCATGATGCAAAAGAAAAATCGTTCGTCTAGATCGCTTGTCTCAATTCGGCGATTATCAAGACCGTGGATCACGTGTTGTTTGGGACGAAGAAGGGGGCAGTGTTACGCGCCACATAGTGACACAAGCGCCATCTGTTAGAAATACAAACAACTTTAGGGTAGTGCCATCTTAGTAAACTTTGGGTTCGGAGAATTGATTATTCACGAAGGTTCTAGAATAATTCGTAGAGTATAAATACGGTGCTTCTCCCATCCAGGAGGCGAGTCTTATTTCAGACAGTAAAGGGAACGAAGTAAACTATTTGGATTGCGATAATTAGAAGTACAGTACTAGCGATAACTATAAAGAATTGATTTTTGAGAGTAAACAGTAAAATTAAATACAGAAAGAACTTTTGCATTAGATCCGAAATATTGTGATTTAAATAATGAACTAAGGCCACGCTCGTAACAATATTAAAAGTGTAGTTCAGCTGAACAGATGTCATCTTCTCTGTTGCCAAAAAGTATCGAAATGTTTGGGATTTCTGAAAAGGTGTCAGATAACTCTAGCACTCCTCTACAAATCCCACACGAGATCTAGAATGGAGTACAATTCCCATATCTAGGCCGAGGCTAGTAGCATAGCTTTAGCTTCATTAGATATTCTCAAAAATAGAGCCTTCAAGGTAATTGGCGATGTGGCAATAACTTCAAATGTCGACTCACTTGAACAACGAGCAATGATATATGCTTTCACTCCTTTATCGCTACATGCATTGTCAATGCTCTGCACGCCATTTGATCGTTCAGTAACATTTCGTGATGCTTTTTATCCCGAACTGTGCGAATGTGGAACAGTCTACCAACTTCTCGTTATACTCCGGCATACAATCTGCGATACCTTAATGATGACATATATCAGCACCTTTGCCACTCTTCTCACGTTTCCTAATTCCTTTTCCTAACACCTTCCTGCCATGCTGTGCTTTGCATCATAGGGCATCGCCTGAGCTTGGCTTAATAATATTGAAAAGCCTTTCTTATCTTTAGTAGAGGTAAAGTACGTAACGCTTTAATGCCTGTATTTTGTCAAGTTACAGTTCATGATGAATTCGTCAATTTTAACAAAATGTATTTCCCTATTTTTACTAACTAAAATGGATTATTGGGAAGTTTTACACTTCCACCTAATAAAAACCAAAGCAAATAAATAATTCAACACCTAGTTTGACTTTCGCGAGTGGCAAAAGTTGGACGATGAGCAACTTAATTCGTTGATAGTGGCTTATCTGTTCGACCCGAATATTTTAAATGGTAAATTTTGTGCATTTGATATCTGGGAGTGGTGGCGAGTGTCTTCGAACTTTTGATCTGTTTCCAGATAATTCCGTTTTTAAACCATAGTTGTGCTCACAAATATCCTGGATCCGCATGATGAATGCTTTTATTCTCTTTTGCGAATATTCGACAAGAATTCATTATTTTTCATGTGCAGGATTATGTGATTATTTGCAATCGGTTTACAAAATTGTACTAAAAAGTCTAACATGGCAGTATTTTACGATCTAAATTTTAAAATTTATGCGTCAGTTTTCGAGTTGGCAATACTGATACTTTTGAGATTGTAATAAAAAGAGAGAAAAAAGAGAAAAAAAAACAGAGTGTGAGTTAAACTTAAGCAGAAGCTTTGACAATTTTCTGAGCACAAAATTGACATAAGCACATTTTTCTTCAACCAAACCATTTTATACGCATGCGGACAACAACAAAAGATTACGAACTCGAGCCAAACGAAGTGTAATGTGTTAGAACTCCATTTTTGGATCGACTCGTTTTCCAACTTTCCACATTTTTATTACTAGTAGGTTTAGTCCGAATAGAATATAGCTCGTATGTACCATAGATGGCACAAGAACTAAATATCGCATGGTATGCAAGAGCAGTGTATCCAGATTGTGAAATGAGTGATGCATTCCCGAATGAACCACAATATATTTTAGAGCGTGTCGAGAGAAAACTTTTTTTTAATAGCAGTTCTGCATACATTTGATCAACCTTCTCAACATAGCAGTACCTAATATAAAATTTGCACACACTGCTCTGATATTGCATGCGACCAGGGGCGCACCGAGAGGGGGGACGAACGGGACCAGTCCCCTTCCAGAATGTCAGTTTTCTGAACATAATTTACAAATTACGTATAAAATGTGGTCTGTATATTATTACAAAGTCCGATAAAATAAAATAAAACCTTATAATCTACAATAGCAGTCCTTAAGTGCTCAGATGGGTGCAGGACGCGACTTTAGAGCCCTATTTTTTCGACTCGTTAGGACTTGGGATAATGCAGGATTATCAACAAGTCCCATCCTATGAGAGTGACCCGTGAGATGTGAGTGTCCCTTAAGAATTGAAACAGGGCTCTCAGGATTGGGTTGTTAAGTCCTAGTAACTTTTTTATTGAGCTTTGGTTTGGTTTCCTTTAGAGCTCTTTTGTAGTTCTACCGATGGGATCATTTAACATGTTGGTATGTTGTAGAGGAAGAAGCATTCGAGAAATATAGTTCAGGGTGGATTTACACTCCAGGACAAATTTTTAGGTACGTAGCTAATGCATTGACATGCAGCTTGACAGTGCAACTAGTAATCTAAATATTCTCAGTACCTGAGTTGTGAAGATATCTTCCCACTTCGAGAATAGCCTTTATTTCCGCTTGGAAAATCATGCCGTGATTTTTGAGATATAATGTATGTCCATTCCCACAAAAGTGTCGCTGCAGAAAAAGCCTGCTTCAGTAGTTTCCTCCGCTTTGGATCCGTCCGTATAAATTTAATATTTTTTAATAATTGATGCACAGAGTTTCACTCCCATTCTTTTTTAGATGAAAGTTTTGTCTTAAAATTGGATTTAGCGTAGTCTCGAGAAGGTTATCCCTGAAATTTTCTAAACCAACTAAAAGCATTTAAAAAAAACCCAAATTATGCTGAAATGTTACTTACAATTGCAATTATCTTGTGGAGTGCCATCAATTCTTGGGCTACTGGTTGTAAGCTTATTTCTTCTCGACTAATCAGCGATAACACGCGACGGTAGCATTAATATTTACGCTAATGATGCCGAAATCTATTTAAGCCGTTCTAATAGATGGAAGATTGCATAGCTGGATAATCTCTAAACAGGCAATTCCAAACACTTTGTTACTGGTAAATTTCTCAGATTTATAGGTATTCCGTAATGAAATTTTACTGATTGTGTAGCTGATAGAAGTCACCTAATATGCAGCTAACAAATAACTCAAATTCAAACAGTCTTCATTGAATTAGAAAATAATTTAAGCATGAAATTTCTAATTCCATATCTAACTAAGGGGCAAAAGCAATTTCTCCAATCCTAACTATTTCTTAATTAGAAACTCCAGTTACATCGTAAAACGCTAAAGGTCATATTATTTGTGTACTAATGTATTTTCTCGTCCATACACTATACATAATCTTATTGTGCAAGATTGCGGAACGTGGTACTAATTAACTCATTTTCGACGGTTAAGTCTCATGTGGATATGTGTTTACTTCCCTCTGGCGCCATTATATTCGTATTCAACTGGAATTCTCTCATTACTCAGCTTTCTGTGGACTTTGATTATAAATAGCTGCGAGGCTCCTCAGCTCGTGCAATTTCCGCAAATTTATGTCTCAACAAGACTAAACGGAGGACATTTATTATTATTGCCAGAGTGTGTGGATATAACTAAAGCCTTTCAACGTAAGCTTTGAGATGCTGTTAGTTATTATAATTATGAAAAATCCTTATGAGTGGGGAATTTTAAATTTTCCTGCTTTCATACATATTCGTTACCCTTGAAATTCTGATATCGTATTGATTTTTTCGAAATAAATCTAAATCTAATCTACTTTTGTAATTGATTCTCATTAAATCATAATATTTTCAGGATTAAGTGAGTTCAAGAGTTGGTAGAATATTTTCAGCATTCCGTCTATGTGTAAGTGAGGCTAAATTTGTGGTAGTATTAAGAAATATTTGTCTTAAGGAGTTCCAAGTGAAAAATTGGAATCAAGTCCTGAAACTTTAGAGGATGAAGAAGAGATACCTAGCTTTACGTAGTTTTGTTATATGGCGCTTTTTAAATAGAATGTTGAATTTTCATGTTTCATGTAGCAATCGGATTTAATAAATAAAAGCAGTTGTTTAAACTATCTTGCCAATTTTTTTTATCACAGTCTGGTAACAGCAACAATGTTAGTAATATTCGAAACGCTTCTGCATGCATGTGAGTCTCGAGGGTATGGCCCAACACTACAACGATTCTGGCTTAGCGACCAGGGCCATCCAACCCATACAAACACTAAACACATAAGTAAAAAGGTATTTGAAATAAGTTGGGCGGGTAACCAAATAACAGCATGCTTAGGACTACTATATCAAAACATAACACATAAAAATAAAAGAAAAATAATACCAGAAATTTAATAGGAATTAATGGGTAGTAAGGATTTTAATTCATGCATGGTTTTCCTTACGAGCAAAAATATATAAAAAAAATGGAAAATTAACATACATACATAAAAATACAAAATTACACGAAATTGGAGGGATACAAACCTCTGAGTGGGTCTGTTGTTACCCTGTCGTTAACCAGTTAATTTTATTAAAGAAAAATATATTTGGCGCTGCAAATATCTCCCCAATATGTTAAATATTATAGATAAGCTAAAAACAAAAACACTAAAGACTATATAGTATCACTCCTAAAAGAGAGCCTTGTGGAATGGTAATGGTGGTAGGTAACATATGCGAAAGTTTTATTTATTTATTTTTTTATGTTTTACAGTAACACTTTATATGAATTGCTCTTAGGATGCAAACCTGACCAACAGGGACACTACAATGATTTATTTCAAATAGATTTGAACTACTTACGAGTACCTCCTTGACTCGGTTCGGGAAGATTCTGGACAATTTGTAGAGCATAAATACAGCACTTTTCAGCACGCGGGGCGGTTCCTATCTCAGACAATGAAGTGAACGTAGCTATATTTAAAGTATAGTTATTTGTGATTCACAAAGAATTTGATAAAAGTAAACAGTATAGTGTAATAAAGAGAACTTATGTATTATATTTGAAATATTGTGTTTTAAATAACGTACCGAAAGACATGCTCATAACAATATATTCAAAGCTTTCAATGCTTTAAAAGTAATTAGAGCACACATTTCCCTTTCTCTTGTTTTGTTCCTTCCTTAGGAATGGTAAATATAGGCGTATTTTACCTCAGAAAGAATGCTTGTTTACACGTTTTTCAATAAATTAATTGTAGCGATTTCTGTTTACGTTCACATGAAATATAAAAATAAGTGTACTAAAAATAATAGATAATATAAAAGAAACATACGTTATCCTGCCACGGCTACAAAAAGTAAAGTAGAGAAAAATTCGCAAGCGTTCATGAAAATAGTACAGCGTCTTTTATGTCTTTCAATAACTACTGTTATGAAAATTGTTATGGCTCCCATTACATCTGTAACTGGAAAAAAAACACTAAATAAATCAAATCTGATTTGGTTTGGTAATCTTAGAATATTCAACGAATTTTAAATGGAACCTATCACCAAAATTTGCGACATAATGCTAGTTAGTTACAACTTTTAATGTCTTTATATAATACTAGCTAAAGTTGCCCGTTCTTAGAACGGGATTACCTCTAAACTTATTAAAAAAAAACAGTTATTTAAGTATATATTTTTTTTATTTTTAATTCAAAGAAAAAAAGCATGAAGACATTTGAACGCGTTGCAGACTTTTCTTAAGTTTTTTTTTGTACTTTTTTTATAATAATGAGTTTTATAATTTTTTTAAATTAAAAAAAAAGCACCTGGGATTCAAACGCGTTAATTTTTTATTATTATTTTTTTTTAATATAAAAAAAAACGAGCTCTCTGAGTCTGGGCTGCTCTTAAATTTATAAAATCAAAAAGGATAACAGGTAAAACAATCACAGTAAATTTCATTTGAATAGTCATTAAGCTCCAAATTTAACATTAAACTCAGTGTATACTCATTCATCCTTCCGTTAGTCTATCTGTGCCATTACATACGTATTTAATGTCCAACTTTAAGTCTACATAAATAGCGTTCGACGAACCTGAAAGAGAAAACAAAGAATGTACCATATTCCAAACAAAGGTAAAACAAGGCAATTTACCTGCACCTGGGAGTGTGCCACAGGTGCAAAGGCCCCTCGCTGGCCTTAATTCAAAATTAAATGAATTCGAAATTGAAATAAATAAATAAAAGTATTGAACTATACACAACTATATACAAATAAACTAAGAA
Source organism: Dioctria linearis (assembly GCA_963930735.1). Lineage (NCBI taxonomy): Eukaryota > Metazoa > Arthropoda > Insecta > Diptera > Asilidae > Dioctria > Dioctria linearis. Next base: position 33,931,110 of record OZ005743.1, on the reverse strand, counting down.
GCAAGTGAATTTACAAATTAATGAAACACAAATGAGTTTCTTTACATAAAACGCATATGAAAACAAACAACATAGAAGGCAGGAAATTATGTGTAATTTCCATGCCATAACATGCATTTTCTAATTAAACACAAAACTAATGAACCGTGCAAACACAAGGGTGATTGGTAAACATTTCAATTTTTTTAAATACCTTTACGTTATGGTCTTCCACGATGAAACTCCAGGAAAGCACCATCCAAAATACACTTAAAACAATAAATATAACAAAAAATCAATTCGCGCGGGTTTGACATTCCGAATTAAAAATTACACGAAAACTTCATATCTCTCGCGCGATTCTAATGGACGCATTCGTTTCGCGATATTTTTCGCGCGATTTGCGTAATTCGCCTGTTTAATAATTTCCATTCACACTAATGAGTGTGAAAGGGAGGCATGGTGCGAGCAAGACAGAGCAGCGAAAATCGTGAGAGGAATTGATTGGAATGAACCAAAAAAGGGCGTGTTGATAAAGTAGATCAAATTTACGAAAAAATCAATTAAAATCAATAAAATTAATAATAAGAATTTATGGGAAGGATGCCAAAAAATGTAAAAATCATTTTGCTATATAAAAATAATAATCTAAAACTCTAATGAAATGATAAAAAGGTCAAATTTCGAAGATTTCACTTTATGGATAGTGAAATCGGGACAACATTTTCTATAAAAAGCGCGTCATTCCTTCATTCGCTCTCTTATTTTTTCGAGTTGTCATATAGAAAACACATGCCAAGCATAATTTCCTATTTCGTGCAAATTCATCATCAAGGTCTTAGAGTTTTTTTTTTTCTTCGGTTCTGGACTTGTAATTTTTCATCAAAATTTTCATCGGCTCCACTTATAAATTTTGGGAGGAAGAATCTCTCATTAAATTTCGTGGCAATTTTTGAGATTTCTTTAGGGATCAGCAGCAAGCTTGAAGGATCCGCATTTTTAAGAATTTTTATTTTTTCATTTCACCAGGAAGGTATTTATTTCATTTATTTTCTGCAACCAATTTGAGGTTATGAGACAAATGTAATTGCATGTCACAAGGGTATAATTACTGGTAACAAAATAACCTAAGCAAATTGACTAATAATATTTATTCCTTTTCAGAATTTTTTTGCATTAATACATGAATTTTAATTTTATTGTTATTGACATTTTTTAAAAAATCTTTTGCAAATCATGCTCGAACAGTAAAGATTTAAATAGGGTAAATTATTTAAATTGACAAAACTAATTGTGTAGTTAATAAAGAGTTTTCCTGAAATACATATTTAAGCAGATAAGGTGAATTAAAAAAACATAGAATAGACATAGAATGAATTAAATAATAAATTAAGAGTAATATATTTGAGCAATTTTTTTGCATTTGTTGAAGAAAAGAAAATCTAAGTTGTGCTAAATTTAATTTAACTATAGGATTATCTAAATCTGTTAGGATAGTGAGTTTGATGACTAAAGGTGAATGACAACCAAACGATATCTTTCAATCGCTACACTACCCACTATCATTTTGATTTTCAGAACGACCCAAATTGTGGTTTGTAAACGCAGCACAATGAATGTCAATTATTGGAATTGTCTAGTGAATTGGTTTATAAACGCAGGCCACTATATGTCAATTACAGTAATTGACATATAGTGTAATTAAAGTTCGTTTGGTTAAACACATAGGAATCGTCGTATCCAACTTTGCAATCAAGTTGGGGTAATGTAGAAATGTGCTATGAATTTGCATTTGTCGTTGTTTAAGGAAGTCGTTATGCTAAGATACATATGTACAAATTTCCCGAGAATCTTTGTTGTGTCATGAGGTTGAAAAACCTATGGATCATCTAGAACTTAGATAGCTATTTCTAATTTACTTACACAGGCACAGTCTGTGAAACTTGTGCCAATATTTACCGATGATTGGCTAGTGCCATTGCTTTAGACCACACTACAGATCATTAGGTTAGAATGGATCGGATAACGCTAGTGTATAACCATAGGATCATCGGTGGTTTTAATCCCTGTTTTTTTCCATATTGCTCCGCGATACATTGCGAAGGCTCTAAAGATTTTGCTCAATCTGTTATCTATGTATTGTTTCCAATTCATCTACAACAAGTAAAAAAGCTTGAATTGGTCTAACTACGACCAATTTTTATGATACCATGCCTTGTATGAAATTTCGTGTGGTCACCTCTCTGCTCAAGTTTGATTGTTGAAGTGGTTTTTCACATGTATGTATATCTAGAACCGTTCGTCGGACAGTAAAAATGATTATGACCAATTTCATCGAATGTCATATTCTGAAGAAGAACTTTTCAGTACAACAAAAACGTCTAGGACTTATCGTTTTCACAGTATACAAAAAATCCTTTTTATATGGCAACACCAAGAAGGGGTTGCCAGATTTATCCCACTTTTGAAATTTTATGTACTATTATAAAACCACTGTGTACAAAATTTCAGCTCTCTACGTTGACACGCGCTCATGCAGTGTCCAAATATAATAGTGCAAAACCAAATTTTTGTATGGCCACCCTACGAAAGAGTTACCCGATTTTTCGAACTTAATTTTACTTTTATTTAAAACCCGTATGCAAAATTTGAGCTCTCTAAGTGCACGCGCTCTGGAGTTATCATAAGTGTAGACAGACAGATAGACAGACAGATGGTCATGAAAAAATAAAAATAAACTTTAATATTATGCGTATGTGTGCAATCCATTTTGCTCAATCATCATTATTGTTATGCGTTACAAATGGAAAGACATACTTAGTATCTATACCGTGTAGATTTCATCTACTTGCCGATTCCCTGAACTAATGAATCTTTTATTGAAAAATTGGTACGACAAAAGGATACGACAGGGGCGTAACTAGTGCAATTAGTAATATTAACAGGTTTACAGTATTTTACAGTGTTGTCAGTACCTTTTCCGCCAAGTCCACCTTCGTGCAGTGTTTTGAGTACTAAGAAATCTTTCTATGCTATATAATTTGTTGAAATGGGTTGTGGTAAAAAATTTACTCGCAGTGAAATACGAACTACTTATTATTTCTAAAATTAAGAAGTTAAATTATGAGCGTTGCTAAAATAGAAAAAAAAACATGAAACAGATGTAGAAGTGCTACCGCAGCTTTGATTCAAGGTTTCAAAAATTATGGTAAAAATAAAATTCCTGAAAGGCTTCTAGAGATTAATAATTGGGATTTCCGGAAAAAAAATTATATTTCAACAAGATAAATGCAAAAATACACACAGCAAAGACGTTTTCGTCGCTAAAAATATAATAGCAAAATCACCAGCCATCAACATCATTGAAAATATCTGGAGACAATTAGCACGAGCAGTATATCACAGTATATCACATTTCTCAAACCATACAAATCTTTTCAACCAGTATATATATACAGTCCGAAAGGCTTTAGATGTAATTACATTCGTACATTCAATTTTATTTATTTATTTTTGATCTTCCCGTCCAATGCCCGCCCTACTTTTAACCTCCTTATTCCAAAAATAACGTTAATGCTCATGGGGCGAAAAGCCTATATTAGCCAGAAAAGGCAATGAAAACCTCAAAATTGGGTGAATATGCTGAGAAATATGAAATGCAATACTTCTGGGAAAAGTAGGTCGGAGCCTTTGACATTGAAAAGTTGAAAGGAAACTCTACCTGCCAAGAGTTGTGGGATCGAGAACAGGTACCTACATACACAGATGCATGAGGACGAGTTATAGAATTTATGAAAATTGTGGTGAAAATAAAAGTAGATATATAGGAAAATATAATATAAAATAAAAAGGTAAAATCTTTGAGAGAAATAAAACTTATAAAAACATTTTTCGTCACATGCAGCTAATCGTTATGTGCCGCTAAGCAGCGTATGAAGTTTTGTTCCATTTGAAATTCATTGGAAATAATTAGGAAGCCTCACACTGAACTATCAACTGCAGCTTAGCTGCGCGTGACGCTTTTAAGCAAAGTGCACATGCCGCTTTTCGGCAAGCCTGATATGAATCGAAGCGACACTTGCAGCTTGCAACTCGATAAGTTCGCATCAAGTGGTATTTTTGTGGATTAATTTTTAGTTAGCGATTAAGCAGTGTGAGCTTAGTGAACTTTTGTCAAGTTTAAATATGTATAAATATAATGTTCAATTTATTGAATGCATTGAACAACGCTCAAGCTTACTCCACGTTGCCGCAATATAGCGAGAGGGATACTACAGAAAAGGCTTGGAATTAAGTTTCTCAGGAATTGAAGGATGCAGGTATATAATTACGAATATATAGTTTTATTTTTGATTTCTAAATTACAGTATTTAAATTAAATTAAATATTAACCGTATGTAGAGATATATATGTATATTTACCTGTCGCTATTGTGAACATACCATGTGCATCCGAATATTTATGTACCTACTAAAAATTCCAAACAGGACATTTCTGTTTATACGAAGGAGAGAAGACATATGAAGATGAGAATCATAAAATATTAGCCAGAAGAGACTTTTTTGCAAAGTGCTGATTCTACAGGAAATAAGTTGATGAAGGAGAAGGGAACATTGAAATTATAAGGTCTGATAAAACGGCACCAAAAATGGAAAAGCAAAAGAAGAGAAGGAATCAATGAAGTTGATTCTGCGTTCATTGAATGGATACAACCTAAAAAAGAAAAGAAGGAACCCGATGTTGCGAACAACTATTTTTCAAAAAGCTTATATGGAACAAATGACTCCATAACAAAACAGAACATTTCGGCAAAAAGTGGTAAAACTTATGAACGACATCATTGATGACAAAGATACATTGATGATTTGAGACATCTCCGATTTTTGTATTATCACCCCGAAAACAATTAAAATTTTTTTTTTATAATTTATAATAAATCTACCTTAAAGTTATCAGCAGAAATAGGTGAAAGACTAGTTTTATTGCAACTATGAAATTAGTATCACTTTTGCTTAATTTCGGCTCAAATAACTGAAGCAAGTCAGCCAAGTTGTTTTTGTTCATTCGGTAATATCCCTTGAATTTCATCTTCATCCTGCTTTAATTCTTTTGATTAAATTGCTCAACTATATGGTATATTATTTTTGAAATAAGGATTGTGCAGCTTGTATGTGCGGCTTTATACAACAAAGCGGAAAATTGTATAAAGCATCTTGTAAGAGTCATATAACGCAGAGAGACTTGTGAAGCTTTGGTCTGCGGCCTGCCTTAGAGATATATTAAATGATGCATTATGATACTCTGAACATATTTTATTACACGTTTACTTCAACTAAACGGAGGAAAGCTTTGGCGATTGGATGTAGCTTGAGCAACTTACTTGGGTGAAAAATGGACTTTTGCACTTCTCGTGATAGTGCGGAATCGGTGAGTGGTGAAAAAATGGACTTTTGCACTTCTCGTGATAGTGCGGAATCGGTGAGTGGTGGAAATGACTTCCTATGAGAAATATGTTTACAACAGAGCACTAATGGCCAAAGAAGAAAGAACTTCAAAATGTACGAAAATTGGGTTTACGGTGGCAAAAACGTTCCGAGAAAGTTTCCTAAAAATATGCAGACAAGATCTTTTTCTACGAATTGTAGCTGGCAATGAGTTGAGCCGAACAGTGAAATTCATTTTCCGATCACACATAACCCTACCGAATTAGAGCCTTTCTAAAGTGCGAAGAATCTAGTACTTCAGTTCGAATGAAAAAGAGGGAAAAACTATAAAAGTGAATATGGGGATGGCTTTAAATAGTTTTTAAGCCTCCAAGTATAGGAATGTGGATCTCATACTTGTTCTGAGGACCTAAGGAATGCGATTCTGTATTAGTTTTTTCAAAATGTACTAGATCAAATTTTGAGATTCCCGCCCCCGCGCCACTAGGCTTCGACCGCTTAATTGAAATAAAATATGTTCAGGGTATAATAATGCATCATTCAAGACATATCTCACGGCTGATGATCTCAGGCTTAAAATGGGCTTTCCCCTTTAATAATTTTACAATAGATAAGGAGAATTTTAATTGCCTTTTATTTAGTGAAAATAAATTAACCAAAATGATTGCTTTCAATCTACACTTATATATTATATTAAAATTTGTATGAAATTGAAGAGCTCATCATGATTTGTCTACCAGGAATATTTCTTTGCATTTACAACACTTGCATTAATTTCATAAAACAATTTTCGTTGTTTTGCAAATATGTATTTGCGCAACTAGTAAAGCCTTGAAAATTTATATTCTGATGGGGCAGGCAATTTGGGGGACTATTTGAAATTTGGAAAACACTCGCAATATCTTAACGGTTATACAGTTAGGTTGTGTTAAGTGTGCGGACGTATATACCGCGTAGGCTCCACGAAAAGTAACTAAAAAGCTGCTTAAAAGCAGAAAATACGGCATATTGACTGTAGGTATATGTAGATGTTAAGTAAAATAGTTCTAGTATGGAAAAATTATAAAAATTGAGAGAAAATAATAAAAATTTTAGAAAAGATCAGAGAAAAACTAAAGCCACGGACTTAGAACACTTTGTATTCTCGGAATTTCAATACGTAAAGGCAGAAATTCTCATGATTTCTCTGAAATGTGAATTGTGCTCTGTGGCCTGTGCAAAACAAAAACTAAAATAAAAGCATTACAAAGGATTTCTCGAAAAGTTTTTTAAGATAACTATATCTCACTCATGAAAAAGAATATAGGCCGTGACACAATAAAATCAGAAGAGTTTGAAAGTTGATCAAATCCCAAAAATTCTGCTTCTGCTCAGTACTGCCAATACAAAGAGAGCTAACATTTTTATTTAAATCTAGTCTTTTCAAAATTCTATTGAAGTGTTAATGCGAGAAAATAAATGTCTATCGAGGAAAAATTAATTAATTTTATTAGAAACAACAGATTAATTAACAATCATCAACTTTTTAAAAATTATAACCCCTACCCTGACATCTGTAATAATTGACAAGCCCTGGTTTCTGTTTCTGCTTTCACTGTGGTTGACAAAGCAGAAATGTCGGATTTCTGCTTCTGCTTCTGTCGCTGCTTTCTACTTGTAATGTGTCACGGCCTTAGGAATGACTAAAGGAAGGGGATGTGCATGAACAAGTAGACTAAGAGAAAGGAAGTATTGCTCTATTTTTTTTTTTTTATATATTTAAATTATTTTGGAGTTAAAATTAAAACTATAGATAAATATAATTAGAATTATAGTTAAAGGATAAAATGAAAATGTCACAAATTTTTAATATCGAATTTGGATCAGAAGATTCCAGAAGGAGAAATGGACAGTTACGTAAAGAAGTTGTGGCATGTATAAAGCAAAATATAGGAACGTTCTGAACTAATTTAGTGCATACAGACACAAGGGCATAAGGGCAGAATAGAAAATGGGAAGCGATGAGGTTTGAACAAAATATTGCTAACGGTGCCCTAAGTACATAATTAGGTCGTGAGTGGAGATGGGGAGGAGAAGAGGTGCTACTAGCCGTAGCAGAAATTAATCACAGAAAAGCAGAAATCTATAAAACAGGGGCAGATATCAAACACGTTTTTGGGGAGATGAATGCAAACAAAGTACAACTGCTTTGTAGCAATGGTAATCGTTGTTACTGACTGAAGATATTATTTCAGAAACAAACATGATAACCCAGCTTGTCAATATGATTGGAACTCACTCGACAGCATATAGATTAAATGGGACATCATAAAGATTTTTGCAAGAGGAACGTGTTGTTATTAAAAAAATATCAAATAACAACCTGGAACGTTCAAGGAGCAGCAGACAATAGAAAGACGGAAACGAATTGACAATGAATTACTAAATCTAGGAGTAAATATCTGTGGAAGTCTGGACACTAATATAACAGCACAATCAATATTACTCACAAAATTATAATTGGTATCTGAGCCTTAAAAGAGTATTAAGGTAACAAAACACAGTCGAATGTCGGGGAGAATATCCTGCGCAGTGGAAACTTGGAAAACCAAGGAGACATATTTTGAACGCAGCATTGAATTATAGAAAGCTTATAAAATAGAAAATGGAAAGACCAAAATTGTACTAAAAAAGACAGCGGAGGAAACATACGAAAAGAATGAATTTTGCCGCGAAATTATCGAAACGGAATAAGTATACCTAACAAAAAAGAAAAAAAAGGAGAAAAAAATAACGGTTAATGAAAAAGGGAACGGAGAGAAGGGAAAAACATGCATCAATTAAAATTCCTCCTACCCAGCTATTCCTACGAAAATTATTTTATATAGTAGCTTAGATATGAGCTGCTGATGTGTTTAGTACTGGAAGGGGGGGGATCTGGCCACTAGAATAGCATCTACGGACCATACTGTCGATACATACATATATATCTTAAAATTCATATGAGAACCATTTTATGACAAGGTTAAATAGAATTATAGGTTAAAACATTTGAATGAACAACGAAAAAAGCTGGAATTGTTCTAATTACGTGAGATGAATACTCGTTTCTGATTTCGTATGGTAACCCAACGGTTCGTCGGACAGCAAAAATGATTATTACCAATTTTATAGGATCTCATATTCTGAAGAGTGTTTTGTTACATGAAAACCATACAGGACTGATCGTTTTCACAGGATTCGTAAAAATCCTAAATTTTTATATGGTAACACCAAGAAGAGGTTGCCCGATTTGGTCCATTTTTGAAATTATATTTACTATTTTTATGAAAATACTATGCACAAATATTCAACGCCCTACGTTGACGCGTTCTCAGGTAGTATCCAAATTAGTAATGAAAAACGAAGTATCGATTTGTCCCACTTTCGAACTTCATTTTACTTTTTTAAAAGCCCATGTGCAAAATTTCAGCTCCATAAGTATATGTGTTCTGGAGTTATCGTTAGGACGGACAGATGGACATATTATAAAAAACCAAATTTATTTTAACGTTTAGCATTGGGAGTCCAATCAATTTTGCTCTACCATCATTATTTCTAGGTATTACTAACCAAATACGATGAAATGATTTTCTCCTTGTTTTGCGTAGACGAAAAGGAGATGAAATTACAAACAAATTGTTTTCTGATTTTCAATGCGGAATCAAGAAGATAATAGTTTTTGCTTATTTTTCATCTCTCGCGTTATTGGACTTCATGACAGTAATTTATTTGTGAATTTACTTGTGCTAAAAGAAAGAGATTATTTTGGTAAGCATTTGCTTAGTTTCATTGAGATATTATTCAAATTAATATGTCATTAATATTATTATAGTGAAATAGTGTAAAATTAAAATTAAGATGTCACCGGCGTTCAATAAATGCAGCTAGTACAAGAAGCAATAAGGTTGGTTTGTTGTTTTTATTATTCTAAATCAATTGTTAATTAGCGCTCCTTGATTTACTTCCGAAACAGATGTCTGCGATCAAAAGATTTCCAATGCCAGCAACTCTACTAACAATAGTATTTTGCAAAAGAATTTCCTCCACGGCGGCCATTGTATTAAGAAGCGAACGAAGAAACAGATTAATAATTTTCCACAAATCCCAAAAGATTTATTTGCAGGATTCTCGAACGATTTGCTTTGACGATAAGAATCCGAACCATATTGGAGAAACGAATGCGTTTCTTATACCTACACGATATGAAAATAATTCGCCAGGAAGGGAGTTTGGAAAATTACTTTAACATATCTTCTTCGTATCACGTAGAAGATACACATTCGATTCTTCACGATATTTAGTCTACGGGATAACAGTTTCTCCGTTGGAAGTTAAGAATGCAATGCGAATATGATAATTCGTGAGTTATTTTATCGTCCAGATAATAAGACAGTCAATCTTTTGCGTTACGACATGTTTACTGGCCAGATTTCCGGGCTATTTAGTTCATGAAAAGACATTTGTTCTATTCATATATCAAACAGCAAGGTTATAATCTGAAATAGTAATTTTACTATGAAAGTTGCTATTTTAACATTTCCCTCTCGCTGGGGTTATTTGCACAAGCTATTTAAGGAATAGATAAAAATTCACGCAGTATTTTTACACGAAAATGTAGATATCACATGAGCCGTTGAGAATCACAGTGGCGTAAGGCAATTTTGCATAGCTTAGAGTCTGATGTTTCACACCTCGGCCCGTTTAAAATGACAATGAAACACTGCCATCAGTAGCTGTAACTGTAAATTTTGACTTACTGCATGATGGTGTTGTGGTGTTTAGTTTTGTACACCCCGAGAAAAAGGGATGTGGAGGCTTTGATTATAAAAAGGCGAAAATGACACACAGTTTATGCTTTTATTTTCGTAGTTATTATTAGTTATCTTTACACTTAATGCTTATAAACTTTTATAACTACAAGACCTTCAATTACACCGCTTATAAACTTTAAAAATTACACCGCTTTTAAACTTTAATAATTAAACCGCTTTTATACTTTAATAATTACATCGCTCGTTCTGTCTTTTTTAACTTTCCACACAAGACTCAACTCACAACTCTTCTACTCTATCCGAAAGTAATTGGTTCATTCCAAAAAAATGCAGAATCGACTACGCGTAATCTCTGTGCCAGAATTTTTTGATGTTTCCAAATAATATTATTTTTATTTCCTACTTCGCTTTGTTACCTGCGAAGTAGGTCATTATTGCGAAGGTAAGTCACTCTGCAATAAATTCTGATCAGCCACTAGGTCATTTTTTATATATGCTGACCGGGCATTGATCAGTGTACGTAAAATGCTTCTATTTTATTTATCTTTGCAATTGTTATGATTGCAAAGAAACTTACACATGAGTTAATTTATAACATGAAAACATTTAGAAAAACGTTTTGAATTTAATCTTCGCTAAATGAGGAAATAATTATACAACATTCCTTCCCCCCATGTAAAAGAAAAATGATACTAAGGATTAGTATCATTTTTCGTCGAGAGAAGGAATTAAACTAGTAGTAATGGAAGATAAGAAAAAAAGAAAAAAAATGGAATGCTGCTGGCACAGAAGTTTACGAGTAGCTTGATCATCTGAGGTATCAACAAATACAGGTATATTGATTAACTTAGGAGAAACTATGTATATATTTTATATTAATTAATGTACCTAATTATATATATTCAACGGAATAATAATAACACAAAAAAAAAGAAAAATTCCTAATAATAATTAAAACTAATTGTTACAATTTTTTTTTTTGTTTTTTGTGTAACAAAATTAATTTTTTTCATTTTTAACTTAGTTATTCTAATACATTAACATATCCAAAAATGTGTTACAAAATTTTTAAATGCTAAATCTAGTTCCTATAGAGATTCTTTTTACTTATTTATTATTTTTTTATGATAATGTAATCTAATAATTTGAGACTATGTGTGAGGGAATGCGGAACGATATCCGATATTTATTTTTAAAAGTTGGTGGTGCTGGTGCAAGTTCTATAGTCAATTCATAAACTTTTTCCGTTGTTGGATGCGTTCTGGGTGTTTCCATTGAAGAAATGGTGGCAACTTCGTGTGGGATAGCAGTGAGGGTGGATGATGTTATTATTGGAGAGGACATATTTATCGTAGAACGTGATTTTGATATTTTTGAGTATGCTTTTCCTTTCCAATATAAATAAAATCCTACGGCTATTAGAAAGGCAGTTACTAACGAGAGAAGCCCGGTGTTAGTATATGTAAAAAATTTATGAGCAGATTGTACCTTTTCGTGTTTTGCATGCCTTATTTCATCGTCTAATTCTTTGAACTTTGGAGCAGCTTTTTTAAGTACTTCTTGAAAGTTGGGGTGTGATGAGGTTATGGTTAGATTTCTTAGTTTGGTTGCGTTAAAGATAGATAGCCTGAGTGAGGAGTCCTCGAAATTTAATTTGGGAAGGGAAAGGTTTGCATACTCATACGTACTTAGAACATTAATTGAGTTACCTTTTGCGGGGAGCTCCCAGTGTCCTAGGATAAATTTGCAAGATGCATTAAGATGTAAGATGGCAGGCCCGGAGAGAGTCTTTTGGAAAACTCTGTTTGGACATTGAGCTTGTAGAATTTTGTCTTCGTGGAATACAATCAGCCAGTGGTTGGGGGCGGTTAATCCCGTCACAACATTGGGAGGCTGACATGTGAGGATATTTTCATTTTGGCTGTTATAAAGGCTGTTAATACATGATTCCTGTAATTGGTGGTCAATAGAATGGGGCTTACTCTGTCTGCAGAGATAGAGTTCTGTTTCTCGATATGTAGATAGAAGACGACATAAAGTATTGAGCTCAATTTGAAACATAACGACGGTCTGCCGAGTAATATTATTTTTGAAAAGATAATCAGCGTCAATATCTAGCAAAGCGTAGACAACATCGGTTTTTTGGAACGGGAGGGGGTGAATTTTTCTGATTTAAAAATCTGGCGAGGTACCTACGGGTATAACAATTTTAATAAGTATATGATCGGACACGTAGAGGCTTTGTACCGATATTACCTCATTAATAATGGAAGTATCTCGAAGTAAATGGTTAATCTGGAAATACAGGGTTATGTTGTTATATAAATCTTCCAAGTTCTCTGAACGTAAAAGAAGTGGGTGTAATTGGTGTTGTTGCAAGGCATTTATAATTGTGGTGAAAATTTTCGAAAGAGTATTTTGTACATGCTGTAACTGAGATAACATTTGTTACTCCCCTCGTGGAATAACGAGGCTAGTTAAGGAAAAGGGGGGGGGGTTGGTTTATTGTACACACTTGATCTGGGCGCCAGGTGGTTTTGGAGTCCACCAACTCGTGTATTAAGTATAGATAGAGATAAAGGGAATTATTATAGAAAACAAATTTAATTAAAACTTTATAAAATTTATTCCGAAACTACAAAAAAATTAATCTAAGAAAAGGAAAAACAAAGAATTAACGAGGCCTCGCACAAAAAGCAATGAGAATATATATATCTCTTTAAAAAAAAGGAATAAAACAAAAGGCAGGCAGCACTTATCTTTTGTGGATAGTTATCCAACTCCTTTCCCCTTTCTGGTCCCCTTCAGATTTTTTTTTCTTTTTGATTTTAATTTATTTTATTTAACTAATTACTCTCCTGGTACTTGCTGAACTTGAAATTTTTGACAAAAGACTGGCCCCTCGGCTTACTTCGGGTCGCGATTTATAGACTTTTTCCCCCTATTTGGAAATTACTTCCAATTTTATTTCCAATCGAGGCAATATTTCCATGTCATTTGCCAATCAGTTCAATTTAAAATAATTATTTTTTTTTTGTGTTTTAAAAGGGTCTCTCTCGGAAACAGTCTTTGGGTTTGGTATATCTAGGATACACTTTACCTTTTCAGGATCCACTTGTAACCCCTGTTGTCCAACAACGTACCCCAAATATCGCAGCTCAGATCGACAGAACTCACATTTCTCATAGCACTACCTTCTGCTCATCGGGTATCCTTCCCTGAGGGAGCAAAAATATCATGAATTAATGACGATAGAGAATACTCATCCGCTCCGGTAGATTGCCTTGCAAAAATCCCTTTATTCCCTTTATCAGCGGCTTTTGGACATTTGTATGAGCTCGACTCGCCGCCTACCGACGGACGAGCTCCACTTCCGTTTCCCGAATTTTGATCTGGCTGTGTGTTAATAATGTTATTGTTTCTGCGAATCTGACTCCCCGCTCTCTCTCTGCAATTATTACAATTGGGACGAATAACGCCTTGTGTACCGCAACCGTAACATCGTAGCGGGGTTCGGCAGAAGCGTGCTAAATGTCCTACGCGATCGCATTTAGAGCATCTAGGTTGTGTATTATAATTTATATTAGGAATATTTACATTTGTAGAACTAGATGGTACTGTGGAAATATAAGCAAGATCTGGCTCTAAAAGCTGGCTATTTCTTTTTGATTGGGGGGAGGAAGAAATGCGTCAAGTGACGTGCGTACAGACTCCAGACGTCTACCAAAATCCACTAAGTCGTGAGTAGTTTCTACTTCAGTCAGGGCTAATTGAGTTTGGGAAAACGGAGAAAGTTTTCGTTTCAATATCTTTAATTTTTGTGCTTCGATTAAGGGAATGTTCAACCGAGAAAACATACTAGACATTATGGCTATGTATGTCCCGATGGTTTCATCTTTACCCATAGTCCTTCTTTTGATTTCATCCATTAATTTGTCGTTATAATCAGCAGGTAGAAACTCTTTTCTCATTTCCTTTACTAAGTCGGACCAAGAGTGGAAAGCGGACTTCTTAGCATGATACGATCTTTGTTACCCCTCGGGCTTCAGCGAGCTCTGTTACCCTCTCCAAGAAATAATTAAGCGATTGTCCGTGGTCTCCAGAGAACTGAACACCCCATTTATGTAGCAGGACGCGTGGGCGACTGGTTGTCATAAATGAGGCTGACCTAGAAACGTCTGCATCACTATCTTCACTATCTTCGCTACCTTCTACTTTACTTTGCATTTTGCCCAGGGCCAATATTAATTCGCCTCTAATTTTCGTCTTTTCTTTTTTCTGTCTCTCTTCGAGAGCCTTTGACCTATCCAATCTATTTAATGCCCACTAAATCTTGGTTAAAAATTTTTATACTCAGGAGAATCTATATCCCCTATAAAAGCTTCTATAAGCTCTTCAATTTCTTCAGATTTCTTCGTTAAGGCTTGGCAATCTTCCTCGAACTTAATTGGGTACGGATTCAGTATTGTGGACCTTCCACCTCTCTCGACTTTAAGAGCTGCTCGTAGGGAGACCCTCATATCATCCACCTTGCCCACTGCTAAGCCTCTAATCGTGACCTCATAAGTGAGTTCGCCTTGGTGTAACCGATTTATTTCCATGGTAATTGTAAAGTTGCTACTAGATCCAAGTCAAAACGAATCAGGAGATTTGAGGTAACTCCGTAATATTTCTTAATATTTAAGGCCTATCTTCTCACCCTCAATAGTTACGACTATAATTACATATAATCAACAAATCCGGTATGTGCATACATATGTTATAATTTCCCACTTAATCGCAACTCTCAAACTCCAAGGCTTTAAAGGAAAATTAGCATACAGAGATTCCTAAACAACTAAACCTAATTAAATTTTCTTTACCATGTGGCTAATCATCTGACCTTTTGATAATATGTCTATTATACTCGGTAAATATGTCAATTTAAAAGAAGACCTATACATTTTTGAAATATGTTTCAAAATTGTATAATACGAATCATACTACAAATCTGCAATATTTTATCATATTCAAGAAAAATCGGTAATACGGTACACCAAATTATTTATAAAAAAAATATTTCATCACGAAACACTATTGTGCCTCACCAAAATTCAATTTCGGAGGAAAGGGAGCTGTTAACATCCCAGCTGAGAATAATTATTACTGATGAAGTGATAAGAGAAAAAAACAACAAAATAAACAAAATTAGATCAGGGAATTAGGTTAGCAATTGTATTGTATGTAGGTCAGTGAATGAACTTGAATTTCACTCGTCCATTCAGCTACTGCTTATTGATTCCCCTGAATGTCTCGATAATAGAATACATAGTTTAAGTACAAAATATTCTCTCCCGGTGAACTTCCATTAATGACCAATATATTTGACTACTCTTATACGAATTTATAAAATCTTTGGATGAGTTTATTTGCAACTTTCGGTGCATGCGGTTAAAATAAAAACGTGGCCTCATTAATTCCGAAAATTTATGGGATAAAATATATTAAATAATATTTATAGTGTATATATTTAGTGTGCGATATATTCTAGGTGAAAATGTTGAAATAAATTTCCAAAAGTTGTAGTGAAGCTGTGCCAATATGTAAAGTAGAAACTTTGAGCATAAAGCGTGAAGTGTACTATCATACCCATATATTATGCCACCAGGTAGGCCACCATATCAAATGGAATATAAATTAAATGCATTGACCAACAAAATTTCATTGACTTGGTAAGTGAAATATAAAATTTTCTTTTTATTGCACTTGAGCGTCTGTTGCACCACTCTATAAACATGTAGCCAGCAACAATTTCTGTTGCTATTGCCACATTTATCTTGCAACTTCTCGAATTCAAACTGTCTGTCAAACACTGTTGCACTCAAACACTTTAAAACCACTTCACACTTATTACGGCTTCAATTTCTAACTGCTCAGCGGTCACCTTCAAAACATATAACTTGTAATTAGAAATTCATAGTTATTTTAATTAATCCACCCTTTGTAATCTTTCGGGCCCAACGTTGGGCGCCAACATTTTTGTTACTCCCCTCGTGGAGTAACGAGGCTAGTTCAGGAAAAAGGGGGGTTCGATGTGTTATACACACTTGATCTGGGCGCCAGGTGGTTTTGGAGTCCACCAACTCGTGTATTAAGTATAGATAGAGATGAACGGAATTATTATAGAAAACAAATTTAATTAAAACTTTATAAAATTTATTCCGAAACTACAAAAAAATTAATCTAAGAAAAGGAAACACAAAGAATTAACGAAGTCGCGCACAAAAAGCAATGAGAATATATATATCTCTTTAAAAAAAAGGAATAAGGAATAAAAAAAAGGCAGGCAGTACTTATCTTTTGTGGATAGTTATCCAACTCCTTTCCTCTTTCTGGTCCCCTTCAGATTTTTTTTTCTTTTTGATTTTAATTTATTTTATTTAACTAATTACTCTCCTGGTACTTGCTGAACTTGAAATTTTTGACAAAAAACTGGCCCCTCGGCTTACTTCGGGTCGCGATTTATTTTTCCCCCTATTTGGAAATCACTTCCAATTTTATTTCCAATCGAGGCAATATTTCCATATCATTTTCCAATCAGTTCAATTTAAAATAATTATTTTTTTTCGTGTTTTAAAAGGGTCTTTCCCATTTACTAATTATTCTAAGTAAGCCAAGAAAAATTATTAGGCACTGAAAAATTTATATATATTTTGATCGACGGAAGTACTTGGCAGTTGCCTACAAGATTGGATTTTTTTTTTTTGCGAGGGAACTATTTTACCAAAATATGAAGTTCTTGGCGCAATTTTAAAATTTTTTTGCAACCTAACCTATAAGCATTGAAGGTGACTTTTAGCTTGAGGAAAGGAGTCTCAGATAATTCCTTCACTAGAACTATCTTTTAAGATATTTACCAGCTCAATAAGTGCTGCTGCCTCAGTGTGAAGTAATCCCTCTGCGAGTTGTGCTAATACAATTTTATTGAATGGCTTTTCGTGAGCCTCCTCGCTTTAGCGTACATAAATCGACATATGCGTTATTTCCTTATTTTATTTTGTTTAGCGTTGCGTGTGAATTTTCCGGTAGTCCTATGGAAATTTCCTGGACTGTGGTATAGGCTTAGATGATCCAACGTGACAGTGCTCCAACCGTTTATTTTTTTCCTCTTTGTTTTTGTGTACTCGCGAAAGAGCTCCGGCTCATCCGTGACCTAAAATAAAAGATTTTGCAGTAACTTGTGTTGGGACCAGGAATGCAAAACAACGCCACAACAGGTAGGTAATTTATTTAAAAAAAATAATTGAATAATAGAATTGATTGTTCTCGTTATTTTCCAGAATGGTGCGTGGATTTTGGGAACGTAACACATTGTCAAATAATCTCGTGCAGTTCAGCTTGTATTCTATTTCTATGAATTTCCACGTCAAACTCGCTCATAGTGCCATTAACTTCTAGAAGAAAACTATTGACCACCTGTATTAAGTGGTCCTGATTTTTTGTCAAGTCTAGTATTGGCGACGATAGCGATTCAAAATTTGACTTCATTAAAGTGAGTTGTTTTTCCAGAAGATGAATGGATTGATCTTCTTGGTTTTCTAACGCATCGAGGCGACTGTAGATATTGTTGGCATCGTCATTATCCATTGTACCAAACAAAGACTTGCTCACTTTCCCACCAATATCCAATAACCCACGTTTTTCGCGATGTCGCGCTAAGAAGGACGTCAATTCAGAAATTTCTTCCTGGACATCTATTATATTTCTTTTAAATAAACTATCCCAGAAATTGCACCTACCCTCTTTATTTTTACCTTTGAAACTGCACAAGTTTATTAGGTTGTCATCGCAGTACCTCAGAAAATCAATGGTTGTTGTCCAATTAGTCATTTTCATGCGAGTGACCACCGTCCACGTCGCGTGGTAAAATACTGCAGTTCCTATTGGTTCCATCAAGACTTCCCTATCCGGCTCCAGTAGTTTTATGTCGAAGGAAGTACTGGTGATCCATTGCCACGTAAGTGTGGTAATTATAAATTGGAGTATTTTCATACCTAGGAAAATTCAGCGGTTAGGACAGATTCTTCGTTTGTATATTTAACTAGAGATAAAGAAAACGAAGAGAAAAAAACATAATAACAGAAAAAAAAATATTTGTTTGTTTTACTTATTTCCAAAGCTTTAATCTATTATTATGTGCACGCCGTTTACCGTTTTTAATTCGTATCACCGTATTTACTTCCGAAGGTACTTCAATTACATTGTGCGGTCCTAACCATTCAGGAGAAAACTTTCCTTTTTTAACCAGGTTCTTTAGCAGCACTTGGTCGCCAATATCGAAAATTAAAGGCCAAGCCGTTTGTCATATTGGGTTTTGAGGTACTCTTTACTTTGTAGTAAATTATTACGTGCAATTGCATTTGCTTGTTGTACAATACTTCTTAATTTAAAGTAATAGTTTTCAAAGTTGTATACTGGTTCAGGCTCTAGTTGCAAATTGTTAGGAATTTCCGCAGTGAAACCGAACAAACTGTCCATAGGTGTTAGCTTAGTTCCTCTATGTTTGCTGTTATTTCGTACGAACATTGCTGCCCTAAGATGTTCATCCCATGTACTTGGGTTAGACTCAACAAAGATTTTCAGATACTCGACCAAAGGTCTATGAGAGCGCTCCAAAGCTCCATTGCTTTGCGGATGGTACGCGGTTGTCTGTATTTTCTTGACCTTAAGCATTTTACATACTCTTTTGAACAAATCGCTTGTAAAGTTTGTCCCTTGATCTGTAACCAGTACTTTGGGGATTCTGTAGCGCGTTATTATTTCATTAAAAAATGCCTTCGCTACTGTTGATGCTTCTGCGTCTGGTAAAGCGGCACAGTCCATGAACCTCGTCAAATCATCCTCGAAAATTAAGATATACTTATTACCTTCACTCGTTTCTTCTAAAGGGTCTACAAGGTCCAAATAAACTTTCTAGAAAGGTTCGCGAGCGGTGTATGTTATTACCATGGGCATTTTATTTTTACGGCTAGCTTTATAACGTTGACATTTAATACAGTTTTTTATGTATCTATTTATATCCGATAACATACCTTTCCATTTAAATTCTCTGCGGATTTTATAAAATATTTTCCACACGCCTTGGTGACCGCCCAGAGGTGCATCGTGGAAGTTATGTAGGATAGTCTCAATTTCGTTCCTATCTTTCAAGATTCGGATTTTGTCTTTTGTGCTAATTTCTTCCTCATTTGTGGTATCACCAGCTTCTTCGTCTGAACTGAGGGGAGTCTCCTGTATGTGTACTTCCATAGTAGAAGGCACCGTGGTTGTGTGATTCAATGGTATGTCCTGTATACGTTGAGGCTCCTCTGATATTAAAGGCAAGTTAAATGGGCCCTGTTTGGCTTCAGATCGTGTAACCACCAAGCAGTTGCTTTTGCTGTTTTCCTGATCTGGAGTCGCGGAACTTGCTAATTCTGCGCTAAGAGGTGAAATTCTGGACAGCGCATCTGCATTTGTATTATATTTGCCGGGCTTATATTCAATATGGAAATCGTAGTCTAACAATTTCACATGAAACCGAGCTGGACGCGAAGTGGTATCTTTTATCTTGAATATTCCTTTTAAAGACTTATGATCCGTATAAACCGTAAATTTTCTTCCCACCAAGTAGCATCGAAACTTTTTGACCGCCCAGACAATGGCCAGGAGCTGTTTTTCTGTTCTACTATAATTTTTTTCAGCCTGGTTCAGGCTTCGGCTTGCGTATGCTATGGGTTGATCTATGCCTTCTTCTCCCTGAGAGAGCACAGCTCCCAAAGCATCATTACTGGAGTTGGTAGTTAATATGAACGGCTTAGAGAAATCAGGGTATAACAAAAGCGGAGGTGTAACTAAAGCATGTTTTAGCGCACAAAAAGAATTTTGGCTTTCCTCGGACCATTTAAATTTTACATTTTTAGTAGTTTGTTTATTGGGGTTGCTATTTTAGAAAAATCGCGAATGAACTTCCTGTAATAATTTGCCAATACCAAGAAAGATTGCACTTGTTTAACTGTTTTGTGAGTTGGAAAATTTTGGACACTTAAAGTTTTCGCAGGGTCTGGCAAGGCGCCTTCCTTACCACATTTGTGTCCTAAATAGACAACTTCACGGCGTAAGAACTGAGACTTTTCCGGTTGTAATTTTAGGTTATTTTCCCTTACTCTCTGGAATACTTCCAACAGTTTGGCGTTGTGATCATTCAGACTTTTTCCATAGATGACAATGTCATCTAAATAAACGAAACATTTAAATCCCTGCAAACCCGTCCATATATGGTTCATTATGCGTTGAAACGTTGCTGGTGCGCCGGTGAGTCCAAAAGGCATCCGTTTAAACTCATAATGTCCATAATTAGTGCTAAAGGCAGTTTTTTCTCTGTCTCGTTTATCTACTTCTATTTGATGATAACCACTTGCCAAATCTAAAGCTGTGAAGTATCTTGCGTGACCCAACTGATCTAAGATTTCTTCTATTCTCGGTAACGGGAAAGCGTCCTTGACAGTAACTTCATTTAACTTGCCGAAGTCGACGACAATTCTCCATCGTTTGGTACCATCCGAGCCAGGCTTTTTTGGTACTACCAGTAATGGGGAGTTCCATGGGCTTTTACTAGGAGTTATGATATCATTTCTGAGCATATCCTGAACTTGTTCGTTTATTATCTCCTTTTCACTCTGTGGTAATCTGTAGTTCTTCTGGTAAATTGGTGCCTGGTTTTCTTTTACTTGTATTTTATGTTTTAGTACTGGAGTGTACGTCAAAAGATCATCTTTCAAATGAAATATATCCTCATAATCTTCACAAATTTCCCATATTCTACCCCTCTCCTCAGGATTTAATTCTTCATCTAGGCTTATTTCTTCATGTAGTTTTTGCTATCGGTTAATGTCGCGATAAATTCTTTGGCAAGTACTTTTCTTCTTTACTACAATTGCTGTCCCCACTGCGTTTATTTCCTTACTTTCATTCTTTAGTTTCTCAACTTTTCCTTCACTAAGTCTTACTATATCATAATCTTCCAGTTTCTCAATCTTGGGAGTAATATTTTTCAGTGTGACCGCCATTTGGTTTATGTTTACTATACTTATCACAATGTGTTGGTCCTTTGGATGCACTGTACAATTTGAAATGAATACT
Organism: Dioctria linearis; assembly: GCA_963930735.1. Classification (NCBI taxonomy): domain Eukaryota; kingdom Metazoa; phylum Arthropoda; class Insecta; order Diptera; family Asilidae; genus Dioctria; species Dioctria linearis. The sequence continues at coordinate 33,909,734 of OZ005743.1, read as the reverse complement.
CCAGGGATTAGCTCTTCGGCTAAACAAATCAAATCTCCTTAATTTGAACAAACTGTCTTGACCAAAACTTCGGATCGAGCAGGGATATGAACTTCTCTCGAAGTCAATTCATTTTCCTTATGGCACTGAACATTAGTAAATTGTTCAGGGCTGCTCTCTTGTTGCGAGTCTTTTATTTGATCAGCTAGCATAATGCGGGCAGACTTTTGTTCAGCATGCCTTGGCTTGCCGAGATTGCGGGTTGCTCTCTGAGTCTCCTCCCCACAATCCAACTTTGGACTAGCCTGGGCACTTGAATTTTCTTCTGAATGCGTAGCAGTTTCTTCAAATGGCACTTCGAATTCTACTTTATTGATTTCCGTGCGAGGAAAAAGTAGTCGTTTTCTAGCACCTTCAACATTGTAATTTTCTTGGAGAAAGTCATTTCCTAACAATCCGGAATATTAGTACCCGTACTTACTACATTTAATTTATAGGGTAACTTCGATTTCAACACAAAAGTTTATGTAGTCCCTAAAGTATTTTCTTTGCCATGTACTGAATTTATTCGAATTTGTTCATTCTTATTTACTTCTCGTCTTTAGAACGTTTTCCTTAATAAGAGTTTCCTGGGAGCCAGTATCTATCAACAATTTTGTTTCACGCTTTTCACTTACAACTAACGGCAACTTAACTACAGAGTCATGAGGAGTTTGCGATTCAAAATTTCTTACTTCATTACGGCTCTTGTTTATGTCTAAGAAAGTTACTGACGATCGGGGTGGGATCCGATCCGCGCCGTCAAGTTTCCCGAGTTTTCTTGTTTTTCTTCCCATCGTCTTTTCTTAGCTCAATTAAATACTGTATGGGAATGCCTTTCGCAGAAATCGCAAGTGACCATTACCTGTCTTACTTCCGAGGGTCAATCACTTACTCGCCTACAGCTTCTTGCATCGTGACCCGAAGTCTTACACCTTTGATAATAGATCGAGTTGTCGGAGGCTCTGCAGTCTCTACTCAAATGATTTGGTTGTCCACACTTAAAGCAGGTAATGGGGGCTGAGTTTCGTGGATACTGGAAGCTTTCATATCGTGTTCGGGGCGGGTGATTTTGTTCTTGGTATTGATAATTCTGTGGATATATGGGTACACTTGGACGTTCTGAAAAGTGTGAAAAAGGTTTTCGGCTATTTAGCCCAATCCTATTTATTTCGCTTTGGCCAGGGAGATTATTTACAGCACCAAAGGGGAAGTTATTGGAGTTTACACCACCAAAAGAGAAGTTGTTGGAGTTTACACCACCAAAAGAGAAGTTATTGGAGTGTACACCACCGTAAATTTGATTTTCTGTGTCTTCCATAATGCAAACCTTTTTTATTAAATCTGTAAAGTTTGAACTATCTAACATGCAGGCATATGCTTGAGTGTCATACTTAAAAGTCCTCTCCTAAAAACTTGTATGGCCATATTTTGATATTCTTTTATCATTGGTTCTGGATCTGTTTTGCATTTTTGTCTCAAGTTCAGCTCGCATTCTTCTAGACGTTGTTTTACTCGTTGACCAAACTATCTCACCGTTTCTCCATTGAGTTGTCTACAGCTTTGCATGTCATGGGTGAGATTTGCTAAATTTTTACAGGGAAAGTAATAGGCCGTTAAGGTCTCCTGCAATTCCTCCCATGTTTTAAAACTGGTATTCTTGAAAATCTCATAAGGAATTTTGCGCAATTTTAGTTTGGGGAGAAAAGATAAGAAAATTGCCTTCTCTTCTTCATCCAAAGAATTGCAATACGCCTGTGAAATATTCAAAAACACATGCAAATCGGATACTGCTATTGAAGATGGCTCACCGGAAAATGTTGGCACTATTTTGTTTATGGTATCTATTATGGTTCCCAGTGTTGGTGCTGTTATTGGGGTTAGACATTGTTCCAGAAAAAGCTGGAGTTAGTTTTATTTCGGAAGGTGGAGAAGTTACTTGAAAGTGTTCTAAGTCAGTGGAAAGATCTTGATTTTTCTGAACCAACTGCTTAAGTAAGGTGGTTGCTTTCGCAGTAGATCAGCGGCCGTAATTGAATGGACTGAATTTATGAAGGTTTCGGCAGAACTCGTAGTGGGAGTAGGAGGTTTCGCTATTCTATGACCAGATCGCAGTACTGTTTCTTCAAGTGGTTCAATATCACCTAGAAGAAAACTTACTTCCCTATTTTTGGGTTTAGGGGCATCTGCACCTCTACCTTCTAATCTGGACATGCGCTATACAGGCACCATGCGTTGGTCGATAAAATTAAAGAAGTTTATAGTTTAACTCATGAAATCGCATTCAGTAGCTCAAAATTTAATCAAATGAATTACCGCAGAGTACCTTCACACACAGTTAACAAGGAAAGATTAAGAAAATTTAACTTCTAATATATATATAAATTGGAGCAAAAAAAAGCACTGATTCCGTAACTCATAAGCTACTATTATGTATATGCATGAAAATACTTTTTATGTTACGAATCTGCGAAAATAATAATAAATAATCTTACGTTGCTATAAAAACTATATATGATATCGTATAAATAAGAATAAATATAACATACGATATAGTGCTTACTGAATTTTAATAGGCTGCTGGATGCTCTATTTGCTGACAACTTTGAATTCTCCTTCGGTTTTTTGCGTTTCAATTGGCTGCTTGATGCTCTATTCGTAGACAACTTTCACTTCTTCAGAACTTCCTCAATTTCTAACTTTTTATAGGCTACTGGCTGCTCTATTTCTTTTTTACACTGTAACTTTTACACACTTTTGCCTTCTATTGCCTTTCGTAGATCGTAGTGAGCCTCGTTCTCGCTTTCCAGTAGCTTTGGATTCGGATATAGCTTTTCTAATACCAGTATCAGTATTATTAAATGACACAACGCTATCTAATTTTTCCGAATCCTACCGGCTGCGCCAAATGTGGTGTTTAGTTTTGTACACCGCGAGAAAAAGGGATGTGGAGGCTTTGAATACAAAAAGGCGAAAATGACACACAGTGTAAGCTTTTATTTTCGTAGTTATTATTTGTTATCTTTACACTTTAATGCTTATAAACTTTTATAACTACACGACCTTCAATTACACCGCTTATGAACTTTAATAATTACACCGCTTTTATACTTTAATAATTACATCGCTCGTTCTGTCTTTTTTAACTTTCCACACAAGACTCAACTCACAACTCTTCTACTCTATCCGAAAGTAATTGGTTCATTCCAAAAAATGCAGAATCGACTACGCGTAATTTCTGTGCCAGAATTTTTTGATATTTCCAAATAAGATTATTTTTATTTCCTACTTCGCTTTGTTTACCTGCGAAGTAGGTCATTATTGCGAAGGTAAGTCACTCTGCAATAAATTCTGATCAGCCACTAGGTCATTTTTTATTTATGCTGACCGGGCATTGATCAGTGCACGTAAAATGCTTTTATTTTATTTATTTTTGCAATTGTTACGATTGCAAAGAAACTTACGTATGATTTAATTTATAACATGAAAACATTTAGAAAAACGTTTTGAAATTAATCTTCGCTAAATGAGGAAATAATTATACAACAGTGTTTAGCGGGTGATCGTTAAGAAGGAAGAATTTGGTCTTCAAAATTATTGACTTACGCCACTATGATTCTCACCGGCTCATATGTAGTACTGCAAATTTACTTTGTTTAATGTTGGCAAATTTTTCGCCATAAATTATTGTTATTTAATCCACAATTTAATTACAATTTTAACTGCTAATATACTATTTAATAATGTTAAAATCATTATTACGAGAAAGAATCATTATTCCACGAACGATTTTGAAACATTTTTAGGCATATTTAATAACTTTAGGGAAATTTTGATCAAAATTTGTACCTTGAACGAAATGGATTATAATTTCAAAAAAAAGACCAGACACTGTGTACCACGAGCATAACTTTTAAAGCTCTGAAAATAAACATTTTTTTTAGTTCCTTAGATGGTAGTAATCAAAGTGAGACCGACAAATATCGCAACTCTAACAATCTGCGCCGACGCGACGTGAAGGGACAATTGTATGAACCTGTACTTTGACTATTTCGGCCGCTACATTGACTTAACTAATAAGGATACTTCCAAATTATCTAAGCTCTTAAAATTCTACTTTGTGCATCGTGAGCATATTTTTTGTTTATTATTAGTCAGAACGCATAAAATATAAAAATTTAAATCATGTTAGTTTATAAATCACAGTCTATTCCAGTTCTCTGTATAAGAAGGAATTAAATTCTCAACAGAGCACATCGTATTAATTGTTAACAGTCGACGGCCCTATTAGCTCTACACCCATGCAGTCGAGCCAATTGTTTAAATAAATCTTATATGAGCGACAAACATATTTCATTGCTTGTTATATAAATATTTTTTCCTAATATCCCCATTGGGGATAAGTCTTGGCTTCCTTACGTTTTTGGAGTATGATGCAAGTGGACTCTAGATATATCTATAGCGCTAGGTCTGGCGGACGCCGTTTCACAAGATCCATTTCGGAGCAACATGCATGTGGATCTTTATCCACAAGTCAAATAACCCAAAAACTTTACAATAAAGTGGAGTTCATCATAAGGCTTCTAATCTAGATTCTCTTCTACTTTTTATAATTATTAATAACTTAAAAGCTCACTTGAAAGATTCTGTTTTATGCAGATAGTTTACAATTGAGGGGCTCAAAAGCACTTTTTATACTTGTGAGATATAACATTTTAAAGTTTTGGATATCCTAAATTCTGTTAGAAGTCTTATTTTTTTTGTAATTATAATAAAAATAATCCGCATATCTTAACAAATGTTGATGTGGTTAAAATATTGTTCGGTTGTTTTTGGTTTAGTGATATGGTAATAATTTAATCCTTTGTAATCACTTATACCCCCTTCCCTGTAAGAAGTGCAAGTGAACAAAAATGCCTACTTGTAAGTTGTTGAAATAACGGCTGCTATAAAACAGTTCGGGATAGGAAATTAGTTATAGGTATGTATGTCATTGCTAGTAATATTTTGAACATATCTAGTTAACATTTATGCACTTATCTCAATTTTTAACAAAATCTTACGTGTACTCCTTGCCTTTGAGCCCCTGGATTATTCTTTATGAATTTGAAGCATAAATTTCTCAACTATAAATGGTTCAAACTCAGATTCATAAAATAATGTTTCTTTAGTAAACTACTGAGGCCATATTAACTGAAATTACATAGAATAATAGAATTATTATGATATAAATCCTGAAGTCATACAGTTTTTCTATATCTTAATAATCTGTAAGGCAAGAATATAGTTGATTTAAGCAACAACACCTTATGTCCAGACATTTCACGTTACCAAAGAACCCCTTAAACTTTTTCCCTCTAAGAAATGTTTTCCATTCGTGTTTTTTTTCTCTCTCTGAAAATACTCCTTACAAATCAACTATATGTGTACTTGCTGATATACAATTCACACTTTGACTGTCTTTTGTTGAAAATTATAAAAACACTCACGAATTGAATTCATTAAAAAAATATATATATAAATGGATGTCACTGAATAAGAGGAGGTAAAGAAAGCGCTATACCTCAGAAACCTGCAGAAAAATATAGAAGTTGATATCCTGTATGTAAATTATATTCAGAATTATAATGCTGAATTCATTTTTCCTGTGCGAATTTTATTAACTGTGAAATCCTATAGAAAACGTTTCCACATTTATCACCTCAAAACGCTGCGTTTTCTTCGTTAGTTAGAAAAATGAAAAGGCGGCAAGGACAGGTATTCAGACACTTTTTTTTTATGTAGTAAGGACATATAAAAGGATAGATTTTAATTATAATTTATTCAGAAGAGTTCATTTAAGATAAAAGAAAACGAAACCAATGATAGAGTTATAAATAAAAATTAACAAAAAAATTCTGCACTACGTAGTAGACATATTTTAAATTATTGTAAAAGAAATCAAACAAATTACTTACCTAAGCCGAAGTATACGAAAAAATAACGCCTAGAATAAAAAAGAAACACATTTTTTGAGAAACTTATAAAGGATGTTTATAGTTTATTTCATTGAGATAGAAAATCAAAAAATTACACATAATTTATAATTTTACAACTGTTTTACAACTTCTCGTATGTGAGAATCCCGATCGGAACTCTACAAAGCGACATCAGTAACGACATCTGTGTTAATGCTAATCATTTGGAGGTCAATCGGGACACCTATTGCGAGGCAACTATGGCCTGTGTACAATAGGAAGGAAACATTGGAACTCCTGAAAGGGAGCGGAGATGACACCAGAAAACTAGTAAGCATATTAGGAGGCTGATTTTTTAATTAATTTAATTTTTTAAATTTTATGCGTATGAGTATTTGTTTCTGATGATACGAAACGCGTTATTCATTGCCAAGAAAAGGTCCGTAAAATTTGACTTTCCTGTTAGAAAAAATTGAGACTAGTATTGACAATAGGTGGAAGAAAATGCCACATATTCAAACAAATCTGTTGAACAACCGAGAAAGAAACAAGGTGGATCTTTCGTCCCTTCCCACGAATTAAAAAAAAAAAAAACATCAGTGCAGATTATTCGAGCTTCTACTACCATTTCTATGGTATCAACTGAACGAAATCATTAAGATATGTATATCTAAGGACTACACGATGTCCTAGGCAGGGTGTGGAGCCTTTCTGCAGTAGTAAATGTGGATGAAAACGTCGATAAATACCCATCGATGAAAAACGTCGAGGAATAATCATACAAAAGATCACCGAGGAAAATATTGATTACCAATAAATGGAGAAAAAGATGGGTGAACAGCAGCCGCAGAAATTTTCGGGGAACAATAAATCAAGGAAATCTTTATGAACAATAGCCGAGGAAATTTTTAATGCACAATAATAGGGAAAATCCTCGCTTTTTTTTATGTAATTCAATTATTAGAAGTCGTTTCGACTTTGCTGGATTCAAGTTACATAGTAGCGCTACGGCAGAAAGGAATAGCGTTTGAATAGAAAAGACATTTTAATTGGTTACTGTAATACCAGGAAAATATTTGCAGAAGTAAAACAAAAATTATTTTTAAAGAGTTACACACGTATATTACATATAAATCTACTCAAGAAAATTTCTTCGTAATTTTTACTCTTACTCAAAACAACGGCATAACTTGAATTAAACTTGAAAATTAAACCTGGAACGATATTTACGTAAAACTACAAGGATATTTTAGGGTAATTGTTAGAAAGATAGAAAGATAAAAAAAAGAAACACGCATGCCTTTGCGTGCTAATTAACCTGAAAATTTCGACCTGCAGCGACGTTTATGGAAACGACTCCTCAATGAAATTCCAACTAGAAAAAATCGTGTAAAGGTATCTTGGTTCTGAGATGATTTGAAATTTTAGGCCGGGTTTGGCATTTTTTTCACAGGATATGTACACATATTTTTTATTAGTACTTATTTCCTCGATGAATTCCTGTATACCTAGTTTCATTCACGATCATTTTCCCGCTGAGATATTCTCACAACATATAGCCGAGATATATTAAAATACCTTTTTTGAGGTTGTTCCTCCAAAATATTTTTTCTGAATATTTAGCATTCTCCTAGCAGGAGATTTAGATACACACAGGTCAAGTTGAATTGCAATCAGAGCTCTTCTCAAATACCTGACATATGTGGGTTTCTTTCATTCATGATCCTGATTCGAATAAAAAAGAAAAATGTGAAAACAAAAATCTCCTCAAATACATTACAAAATTCGAAATTGATAATTTCAAGCGAATAATAATTGACAGCTCGATGTATTTCTTAACGACTCAATCTTATTTCCAACAATTCTTGAATTTAATGTGATAATTATTTTATTTTATATTATTTATTTATTTTAATTATAATCTTCATCAGAATGCGTTTAAAAACAAAGGTCTCTTATCCTCCGAAATTTTTTTCTTCTTCGTTGTTTTGGAATCCATTGTCTAAATTCCAAGCAAAAGCATCGTTCTTTAGGCCGAAAGGCACTGCCTTCATTCAAAACTAAAATATATTATATCAATGAAACTTAAATAAAATTTTTACGCCTGTAGTGCCCATAGAGGTAGTACACTACTAGTCCGGGTAGCTGCTGCTACTGCTACTATTAGCCGCTTCAATAGAAACTTCCCGTGGGCTGAATAAGAGAATATTAGAGTCAGTCCAAGACTACTGCAATTCATGAGAGTTTTGTCTAAATGGGGCTTCAAAAGTGTCAATTACGACATTTCATTTTGGTTTTGAAGTGCCTTTGTTCCACGAAAACTATTCTTGATAGTAGAGAAAGAGACTGGTGAATGGTGATATGATTTAGAATTTCACCGGAAGGAAACATTGGTATTTCATTTTAAAAGAGATATTCGCTCTGGACTGGAGAAGAATATTAGCTAGTACCTACCTAATGCATATTCGTCGGGAATTAAGACTTGTGTGCGCCTTTAAGCAAATAAATGTGGTCGGAAAATTAGATATTAGATACTTTCATTGCATTGTTTTAACTCTTTGAGTAGAATTTTACAGAATCTTTTAATAAGTTGTGGTCAATTTTATTCTACAATGTATACATAGATATAGAATGAACGAGTGGTAATTGAAAGTTTTATTGAGGTTTAAGAAATGGAAATAATTGTATGAATTTTGTTGTTCATTTGGAGATGTTACTATGTTCTATGAGTAGATACCTATAAATTTTCACCGGCCGGTCCCTCACAAAAGAGGAGGGCTGTGTCGGAGTTTATTTTCTCGAGTTTTTCATCGGATTGGGGCTCTCATATGCAAGGTTCACTTTTCTCTTCCAGTCTGCGGTCTTCGCCATCGCAATAGCAGCAAAGGTAGCCCTTGGTATCCTTGGAGTCCTTTCAGGTAACCAGGCAGCCTTGATGGCTTTGAGTGACCTTCGGGTAACGTGTTGTAGTATTCTGTGAAACTTTACAAAAACTTACAAGAAGCTTATCTGAAACACTTCCACGAAAATCGTTAACCAAATTTCAACTTATCACGTATATATGAAAGTAAAAACTAAACTAATCTATGCGTTTTCTACACATCGATAATATACACAGTAAACAGAAGAAGCATCAAAAACCCAAATTCAAGATCGATTGTAAATGTTGAAAATTTGATTGTAAATTTCAAAAATCGCAATATTTGTAATTTTCTCTAGGGGATCTTAACTATAAAATTATACTTATGTACAAACAGGATGTTCGTAAAATAAGAAGAATGTGGTATGCAAATATATTCATTGGGATGACCTAATAAATATTTCTACTGAATCCACTAAAATGCAGGAGAAATAAAAAAGATTTGTTTTTCATATATTATGCGTCATTGAAATTATACACTAATAATGAATTAAACTTTATTAGATAGACAGTCCTTAGAGCTTGCCGATGATTCTGTATCTAAAAGATTTTACAATACCATCGTGAGGTGTATCAGTCAGTAGTTATAGGGTGATTCGTAAAATATGAAGCACATCTTAAGGGGTGAAAGAGCTTTTAAAAAAAAATTAATCAGGATACCTCAAAAAAAGCCGTATATATAGATCACGAATGGGAGAGGTTTAACCTAGTAGGCTAATTCCCTTTAAAGACGAAAGAATAACTGAGAATTAATGTGAACTCAATAATCGGAATTTTTGTGTAAATTTAATATATTAATTTTATTAAGCATATACTGTGATGACATTCCAATTGAATTGAAAAATTCCATTAATCTGCTATATTTAGAAAATCGAGTTCACGGGAAATATCAGTTAATGCTCCGTGGGTCCTGTATATATAATACCGTCGATAGACGACCAAAAATAATTTCCAATTATATAACTGAAAATTATTTTTAATTTCCAATTAAATATATGGCGACAGACGATTTTGACATTAAATCAAATTTTGTTTTCAATAGCCAAAGACAGCAACCAACTGCAATGATTTACTAGGTGATCTAACAGTTCTTTTAAATAGACGTAACAAGTTAAAAAGACGTATTTATAATAGTGCACGAAAATTTAAAGCAAATAAAAGACCTATGTTACTATTTGCAGCAGTGTGCGGCGATATTCGGTTATAAAAATGACAAGTTTTATCCCCGTTTTCCTTTTCTTCAAAACGATGCAATTTGTCATAAACGCCACGAACAGCTCCGTCTAAAAGCTGTAACTGGTAGTTTACAGAATCACTACTACGTGTTTTTAGTGGCGCTTTGGAGATAATCCTCAAAAACCAAACTCAATTATGTCAGGGTCAAGATGTGGCGATTATGTAATACTTTGTGGGATAATTAAAAGCTCAGCGGTGACACACGACTGAGATTATCTTGTTGATGTAGGGAATTTAGAATTATGGCTATCATCTGTCGAGTGTATATGGCTTTCTAAATTTAAAATGTCATGTTTGAAAACATGTTGTTTAACCCTATTTTTATTACAGATATTTAAGTAAATTCCAAGAAAAAAAATATAAAGGTCCACTTTTTATAAAAAAAAAAAATACAAAATTAAATTTATTCCTTTCCTTCTTGCTGTGAAGTGGGAAAAACTTCATTCATTTCAATTTTAATATTTCGATCAACGCTTTATTGCCAGGGCCAAAAAGAAATTTAAAACAATTAATATAAAAAAACGTTCTATTTTTTAGGGAATTTTAGATATAACTGTTTAATTATCTAAAACGCCCTAAAAATTAAACAAATAAGTTGTTAAGTTATTTAAATAAAACCATGGAGCGCTCACGGAAAATATTAGTTACCATATTACAATTAGTGGCAACAAAAGTTGTTGTTTTAAAAGACGAAAAAAAAAATTAGAGTTAGATTTAATATTCCCTTTAAAATGTGAACAAAGTTTAAAGTAATACTGCGATTAAGTTGACATATTTACATACATACTCGACTACTTATTTGGCCACGGAAGAAAGTTATAAAATGACCACCCCAGTTGTTGTGAGTCGCTACATATAAAGAATTGTGGGTAAAAATTTGACTTATCAGATTAACAAAAGTTAGGTTACAACAATGGCGGGGGCTGGTGGGTGTTTCAACCCCTCAAACCCACCCTCGAGCTGAGATACGACACCCGTTCGAACATTATCTCGGTCCCACTTGTGGGACTTAGTACGGGAATAGACATTCTCCTTTATTCTTATTCTAAACTCGTCATCGTCTCTACAGTGCAGGCGTTCACTTCCTACCAAATATGATATCACTATTTTATTATTAATAGCAGAAACATTTCCTGTAATAATAACCGGTCATAAAATGTTCGTTATGAAATGTTTCACATTGGTAAGATAGTTACACCAATCCACTTTACTTTCAAAGACACTTGGTATGATATCAAATGTCTCTAAATTGTTACGAAGCTGTACATCTATAGCAAGAGTAGAGCCATTTGTAAGGTCTTTTATAGGAAATTTTCCGTCGCTTATGATTCGTAGTTACTTTTTGAATCAATATTATAAGTAGGGCAAGAGACATTCATGTCAACCTCCCACATGAAGCCGTGAAAAACGAAATCCACTAGTTAATACGTGAGCAACGGATAGCTATCCCAACGTAGAAGGTGGGGTAGTTGTCATTTTATATATGTTATTCAGTTTCGGGCCGCGATGAAAAATCCAAGCTTAGACCCTTAGGAGCAGGGTTGACACTTGAAAAATGAAAAGTGGAGTAGATTTGCCATAAAAAGTGGAGTAAATTATACAAAATTGGAGTAAATTAGGAACTAAATTGGAGCAAAAAAGGAGTAAATTAAAATCGTTTTTTTAAAGATTTCGAATGCCTATAATTATTTCACATGTTTCCTTTTGAATATACATATACATATTATTTAATTGCATTTGTATTACATTATTTATTAGAAAACAATTATGAGAAGAAATCTCAAATACACAAACTTAACAGCTTTGCTTTTCTCCAATCACATCGAAACAAAAATTATCAAAAGAAAGGAACATGTAATAAATGAGTTTAAAAATAAGAACAAAATATACTTTGCTTCCATTCAACAAGCAAATATAAACGAAAAATTTACCATTTTCAGTTTAAATGAAACCTGATCCACGTGAAATGAAGCCTTTTAAGTTTAAATGAAATCTTGTCTAAGTTAAATAAAACCTAGTGCAAGCTTAATGAAACCTGGTCCAAATTAAAAGAATCCTTGTGCATTTTAAGTGTATCTATCATTCATTTAAAGTGGACAAGGTTTCATTCAATTTGATACAATTTCATTTAAGTTGGACTAAGTTTTATTTAACTTGCACAAGGTTTCATTAATCTTGGACCAGGTTTCATTTAGGCTGAAAAAGGTATATATATAATGATACTAGGTATATAGTTTAGAAAGTAGCATTCAAAGTTAATTTAAAATATATTCTCCATCTTTAAATCGAAAATTTAAAAAGAAATGCAACAAAGAATCTGAAGGTTCGAAAATTTGTTTTCTACTATTTAGCAATTCTTTGGAAAGTAAAAGATTTTCTACAGTTTCTACTTTTAGTTTATTTCTTTTCTCAGTTTTGATGAGCGTCATTTTTGAAAAATATCTTTCCGCTGATGCACTGCTGTGAGGCAAAACGCACAAGTTAATCATGTATTTATGTAAAGTTTTGCACAATGTATTATCAAATTGGTCTTTCTTAGTGCTTATATTTAACCAAAATTTTACTATATCGCTATCAAAGCAAGAGTCTAATATAGACTTGTCTCCACTCCAAATCAAGTTCTTCTCGCGGGGTTTCACTGAAGGGGTATGTTTTATGCAAGTTGGAAATAGAAGGCATACTTCCTTCTTGAATTTTATATGGGTTAATATAAGACAAATATTCGAAGGTTTTTTTTAGAAAAATCAAATCTGTTTTTTAATTGATCTAACAGAAAAACATAGAGTTCAACTAAATCCTTTTTTATTTGTTCTATGTCTTCCGTGCGCAGTTTCTCTTCAAACTCGTTAAATTTTAGTCCAAAATACATTTTGGATGTAGGCAAATAAAATTCTGAATTTTTATAATTAATATTTAAAGTCAAATGTTCAGACAAAATAAAGTTTTTCAAAATATCTGTTGCCAATTGGTTAATCGAAGCATATAATAAATGTATTTGTGAGCTCTCAGATTGAAATAAACGATTAAGTTTATTGATTTCTTTTAAGATATACGATAAAAATAAAAAGTAAGCAAAATTTTGGTTATTTAAGTTTTCTTTAATTTGGAATGCTTTTTATGATTCATTATCTTTATTTTCCCATGAACACAATAGAAAATAGTGTTGTAAAGCATTCCATTGCTCTAATATTCTATTAACCACTTGTTTTAAAGACAGCCAACGTGTGCCTGATAAATTTAAAATTTTGTGTTCCGCTACATTAAGAGCAGTTTGAAATTCTTTAAAATTATATTGCCTTTTCGGGCTATGAGAGAAATATTTATATATATTTTTTGCCAATTTTTCATCACATTGTGGTAAAATTTTGGAGGCTGCTGATGCTACAAGATGCAAAGAATGACAGCTACATCCCAAATAGAAAATATCCGGCTTTAAATGTAAAAATTTTGCTTTCACCCCGTTTAACTCCCCACACATTACTGAGGCATTATCGGAACCTATCCCGATTAGATTATTAATTCGAATACTCTCATTTGAGAAAAGATTTATGACGGCATTATAAATATTCAAAGCAGTACATTCTTCTAATTCAATCAAACCATAAAACCGATCTTTGACCATTTTTGTTGCTTCACAAAAATATCTTACTATAACTACCAAACATTTCGATGTAGGGACATCTGTGCTTTCATCTATTATTACAGAAAATTTATGTCTTCTTAAATGCATGCAAATTTGTTGACGTGAATACGGACCTATTACTTTATTTATCATAGAAGTAAATTTTGTTTTACCTACTTGAATTTTATCGCTTTCTGGGAACAATATTTTAAATAATTGCGGTAAAGATTCCATTGTGGAGAATGGCAAATTGTTCGCCACACAGTACATTACTGAAATAATTTCAGATTTTACTTTGAACGTTTCTTTGGATATTTGCCTACTTTTTGAAATTGCTTCTGTTATTGATGGTACCTCCAACGCTGACATTTTATGTATGGGCGTATTCATCGCTGAATGCCTATTTAAATTGGAAATATTATTTCCTAATGCTTTGAAGCAGACTTTGCAATAAGCCTGGCTATTGACAGATTTAAGCCACGGCCGAGTACTCTCCCATATTTTTCTGTATTTCTGCACATACTTTTTATTATCTTTTTTATCAGGAAATCTAGAATTTTACATTATTAGATTTGTACAATGTTGCACATCAAACAAAATCTTCATGCATACCTATCTTGTCCTTGGTGATGTTCATTATTATTTTCTTCTGTTGCAGATTGATTTTTGGTGGATAACGTTTCAGAAATTTTATCGTTATCGCCATCAATAATTGCTTGGGGAGAGTCATTCGATGAGCTTGCATTTTTGATTTTTGTTGTTCTTAAATGAAAAAAGTACACTGTAGAAATTTAAAATCAACTAATATGTTTTTCACTTCTTACCTTTTCACAGCAGGTTGAAAATATTTTTCCATTTCTTCTTATTTAGTTATTCACGTTTTACGGAATGTCTTATTATTTATTTTGTTAGATAGTGGCAAATAGAATTGTTGTTCAATTAAAAAATTAATTAATTAATGTGGGATAACCAGTGTCATGCATGTGAACGTCAGATGACTGTTCACGAATCACGAATCACGTCAAGCAAGTGCACTGCTTGCTTAGCTAGTGCTGTCGCTGTGCTACTCACTGGTGCTGCTATAATTTTCTCGTTCTGAATCAAGTAATCAATCCAGTGTTAGTTATGTCTGATTTTGAAAACAGTATTATGATGAATAATGATGATACAGATTGATTCAAAATGATTTTGATTCCGAACGTGGCCTACGTTTGTGCGAGATTCTCTATCAAGAAAGGCTATCAATTTAAAAGGTCACGTTAACACCGAATCAACAAAAAAATGTTAAATAGTTAATGCCTTTTTTACGAAATGGGTGATGTTCGATAAGTGGAGTAGATTTTCAAAGAGTGGAGTAGATTATCAAAAAGTGGAGTATATTTTCAGTTTAGTGGAGTAGGGAGTAAATGTGATTTTTTGGAGGAAAAGTGGAGTAGATCTACTCCAAAAGGAGTAAAGTGTCAACACTGCTTAGGAGGCTCCACGCGGTCAGCCATCTTGGATTAAAGGTATCAAATATTGTTTTTTTTTTCAAAATTATTCCATAGCGGTTGATCCTGTGACAAAAATGTAAAAATACAAATTTGAAGAAGACCAAATTGGTAAGTCGCAAGTGTAACGAGATACAGCGGCGGAAACGTGAACATTCTTCCAAAAAAATGCATACATATACTACCATTTGTACAGGGTGTTTCGTCCATGGTGGTCCATAGGACAGGAGGTGATAGTAGTCACCTAGTCAAATAAAAATATGTATGGCCAGCCCCCCCCCCCCATTTCCACTATTTCGGACTTACAAGGTGATTAAGAAAGTTTGCTAGACTTTCACAAAATACCCTGTATCCTAAAAATGTCAAGGTGTACGGTCACTTGCACAGCTTGTTATATGCAGAACTTCATAACCTTTCTAACGACTGCTCGACCAGCCCCATACTCCCCCCCCCCCGCAGGAGTTATTGTGAGGTAAACTAAGAATTTCGGATTTTCTTACCTTTTTAGTTTGATTTTTTTTTTTTTACAAAAGGTGTGTACATAATTTTTTTTTATAAAAACTGTAAATTGTGGACTCTCCTCTTTAATATGACCCATTACAGCTATGTGCTCACTGTGGCCGCTAAACATTTATTAGCTCATAACCTATCCAGGTCATACCGAAATTACTTCTTACCCTCCTTGCCTTACATTTAGGTGACTACTATCACCCTCTATCTTACGTACCACCAGGAACGAAACGGGCCCTGTATAACAACCCCACCTTTTGTAGGGCCAACCCCCAAAGGATATAAGCAATATAGTAAGAAATTGAACTAATAGAAGCTGTTGTCATTTGGATCCCTTACTCCACTGTAGCTACACATAGCGACAAATATTACGATTTGCTACCGACCGAAGTTGTTGGCTTTCGAGCAAACCCACCGAACGATCGAGCGACGTCGCAAAATTAATCCAACAAAACTGTCACCTTAAGAAACTACGGCAACTAAAATGAAAGTCGACTGATACAAAAAATAGATGTTACTTAGTTTTTGAGTAAAAAACCTTTTTAGCAATCGGATGCGACACCCCCCCCCCCCCCCCCCTCCCATTTAGAAGCTGTTTTCAAATAATTCATATGCAGCGATTTTGATGTGTGAAGTGGGTAGTTTTCTTTCAAGGGGTAGCGAAGTAAGAGACAGAAGTAGAATATCTGAATGAATATGAAACAGATCCTCAGGAAAGTATTTCGTCTTTTTCGTATTTTAAGTTGCTTTGAGCTTATTCAAAAATTCGACTTAAACTTAATTTAATTCGATTTCTCTTTGATTTAATTTATTAATTTTATTTCTTTCTTTGCTTTGCGTTGCTTTGTTAGATTTTATATTTATTGTTTCCTAAAACCAACATCTAAATTGTTTATTTTTGTTTGTAGAAAATACAACGGAATTTAGAGCACAGCTAAACTAGCTTATTTACGCTTTAAATGGTCGGTCATTATCATCTACCTTTTGTCTGTCCAACACATTAAAAAATTATTGTATGATGAATTTATTTGGATCCATCGACTTATTACAAAATTTTCAATAATAATTAATATCTATTAAAAGCTGTACGCGAAAGCATTACTTAAATTTATTGATGACAGAAAACAGAGAACAGTGATGAATTTACAGCATTGATACTCCTAGAACTTTTAAAGATATATTTGAAAGTGTTAATAACAAACACATTGTAATCAATAATTTTGTACAGCATTTAAATTTTATAACTCTCTTAGTATATACGTATATGTCCTTGCTTTTGACGGAGTCCCGTAAGGTTCAGTCCTTGATCCGCTACTATTTTCGATTTTAATCTATTATCCGCTTCTTATTCTGAGTGATTGAAATTGGCATGTTTATACAGAAATGTCCCCAATTATACATTTCTGACCCTTTGGTGTTAGTTAATGATGCTTTAATGATTTAATGAATAGAATTAAATAGGCCTTTCACAATGATCTTAATCGTAAAGCTTCGAAATCATAATTATAATTAATACAACTTAGATAATTTTAGTATTTTAAACGTGTTGGTCGATAGCTTATGGTTATAGTGACTCTTATTTCACTCTCGAAGAAATAATTTCCCATTCTTCTGACAGAATTATTTTTATCTAGAAATCAAAGGCCCATATCTATTTACCATACGATGTATTAACTTGAGGCATGTATGTAGGATTAAAATAGTTACACACTTATATGCAATTACCCACACACACACGTATCTACACATATATTATTTCGAAGAAGGAAAATTTACCAATATACCAATAAACTAGACAATTATTAGAGAGACGCTATACCTACATTCTCTTAACTGACATAAGGAACCTTTATTATTCTCTATTCCTATTGCAATTTTCACGTAATGATTATGCTAATCCTAAAAACTTATAGCTTTAATCCCACTTAAAATAAGTATCTGCGTGAAAGTTTAGAGATGAGCAAGACCTTCTCCATTACCAATTACAGTCAGAAAATTCACTGATAACAATTCAGTAACTTGCAAATTACGCGCCATCTACAGTTGTCTTGAATATTTCGAGACCGTTTCGTATCAAAAATACCTTTTTCTTGTGGAACATTAATAGAATTAGCACTTTGGATAGATTAAAGAATTATGGAGATAGTTAATAAACATTACGGGGAAAGTAAAAAAAAATCAAAAACTTTTAAAATTAAAGGAATTAGTAATACATGTGCGATTCCTAATGAAACTGATAATCTATTTAGTAGTATGAATCACGAGTTAAGTACATTTTACTTCGCTAAGAGATTTTACAGAATATAAAAACATCTATATGCATATTTTAATGACAACGATTTTACTAAGTGCTTAGCCAATTTCCTGGATAGGAAGGTTATTAGTCTGAATATCACATGAAAAGATATAAATTAACATCCATGATAATCCACAGATTTGATTAGCGGTTATATCAACAGACCCATTCGTTTACAATTTAGGTTTCCATTCTTGTACTCCAATATTCCTTCGAGAGATTCCATGAAACAATCTTGAAATTAAGAGCATTGGCATCCGCTTTAATTACCAGATCCTAGAACGATAAGTTGAATAAACCTTAGTGAGAGGCGTAGACGCTGGATGATCTACGAGGACTGTTATATTTAGGCAAGTTACGTTGTCATGTCCATCCTCTGCAACACCCTCGGTTCCACTCGCCATACAGATAAAGGTATTTTTTCATAGCATGAAGACTGTTTTCATAAAATTATAGTTGTGGAGTATGTGAAAACGCCTTCGCAGTTCTTATCTCTTATTTAGTAAGACAAAGATAGTTCTTTCCAAATTTAAAGACAGTTGATGGCGGACACACAAGTCCTCTACAATTTTAAGACCTCTCTATTGTGTGATGTGAATTTGCACATGTAAAAAAACAAACAACAAATTACAAACCAATTGAAAATGCAAGAATGCACATTCTGCATTATTGACCCGAAATCCATTGCTCAATTAATCGATCACAATAAATGCGATCTATAGCATTATTGAAATTACGCAAAATATGCGTTAAACCTAATGTATGTGACAACCATAAGAACTGACTAAAATTAATTATACTCGTTTTGTTTACATTATTTGTAACCAGCGTAATATGGGTCAAGCTAGTTGCGTCACATCTTTCTACCGAAGTTAAGCACATAAGTGCAAATAAGCGATATGATTTAACGTACCTCAAATCACGCGCATGTACGTAGCTACCTATCAAAAGCTAATGTACTAACCATAATTAAGTTTAGGTTAGCACGTTTAATTTATTATAAATAAGCTAGAATAGTTCAATAAAAAAGAGTCGTTAGTTAGTCTTAGCAAAGAAAAGACCTTTTATTTCGAGTCTCTGCCAGCCTTAGCTGCACTGCCCTTATCTTAACTTAGCCATTTGCTAGTATAGCTGCGCCTATAAAGATATCTGCTTCTCTTAGGAGATCTGTTTTATTAAGCTTCTCCATAGGAGATCTGCCTTATGGCTGCCTCCTATCATCGTTTCATCAGTGCACGAGAATTTTAATTACTACAATTGATATATCTGGGAGATACCATTCTGCCAGTCGATCTCCATCCTCACTCTGACTAAAGATGTTTATACAATTCCATTGTTTTTATTCTTCATGCCATCAAATGCTTTTTACACGGCATTGGTTCGTAATATCGAAATCGTGGAATGACTCTAAAGTGAACCATCAACGATTCAGTAACTGCCCTTCAGTCCTCTCTAGAATACTTGATGAAAGGAGAATAATAGAAAAGTCTTAAAGAAGGTATAATGCCAACTCTTTTTGGGGAACTTCATTCCCAATGGTGCGCCTTCACTGGAAGAATACTGTGTCGTCTTGTAAGCCTGCGTAATTCAGTGAACTGCTGTCTCGAATAGCGCTGCTAATTGTGGCAGTGGTGCCTCCTAGAGGCCTGCTTAACACTGTGCACTGATGCTTTCAATAGCGCTGCTACGAGGGCAGCGGGGCATCCTGCACAAATCCTGCACCTGGAAAGAAAGCGAAAGTATCGAGTCTGCTTGACGGAGACTGAAACCTGATATCAGGTCAATCTGTGAAGCAAGCGACCTCTCAGACCCTTACTGTCTCTAAGACACTTCGAATGTACTCTAATATCAAGACGACTTGCCGAAGGAATACCCACGCTGTTGTTGTTTGCAGGTATTAAGGTGACCTGATGTCGGCTGGGGGATCGATAACAATGCTGGTGTTATCTGTAGGTATCAATTCGATTCTATGTTGTCTTTATGGTTGCAACAGATGAATAACAACGCAATATTTGCTCGTATGGTTTGGTCCTGTTAGTCCTGACCCAGTCGACTCATACGGTTGTGATCTCAGAAATAACAACGTTGATACTGGAGCTGTAGTGGAGCTTATTGACTGCCCCTTGTGGGAGGTCGAGAGAAGGTGGACTTTGAAAGGAAACTGAAAAGGTGGATAATTAAATACACATCAGCTCTTCTGTTATGAGGTCCTCTTTATTTTTCTTTATTCAACGTTACTGTAGTTCGGTAACCTGATTATTTTTCTTTTTGCACACATCTTTCTTAAGGTTGGCTGATTTGATAGTTGGCACCAGACTAAATAATTTTGTTGTTTTTTTTTTTATTTACATTAAAGTTAAAGCGTACCTAGTTAAATCTTCCTACGTTCAGATAAATTTTACTAGAGGCAAATTTCGAAATAAATTTTGCTGGATATCCAAAGTGGTTGGCCAAGAGTTCGGAAATGTACAGACGCGTTATCAGCTGTATATATGTACAGGCCTATTCAAAAATTTGAAGAAAAACTCGGTAACGCTTGCTATACGGAAACTCTTTGGGTTCGTATGTATGACGTCCTGACAGAGTTTCGAATGGTGGCAGTACTATAATCTGCACCGCGTGGGACACAGGGATTTACCCCAATGCAATACAAGTAAATTGATGTCTATACATATTTCGCTATCCCCGCGATCATGCATATTTGATTTGACGCCTTGAGACTGAGCCAGTTTAAACCACTTAAATTACTTAACTGCAGTGATCACCTAATACTCAATGATCGTTTGATTCCACGTGGAAAATAGGATGGAAATGATAGCTCTCCATTGAAATATGTTTTGTGTGACAAATTCTAAATTCCTCCACGACATAATTCTTCTTCAATTAATTCTATGTATCCCTGCGGATCCCAGTCTACAGTTTGCCTTGCAATGTTCATATAATAATATTTTATTTTCTATTTTTAATTTGATAACGTTAATCCCCTCTAGACCTGATTAACTCAAAAGCTCTTTGCTTGAAGATCAGTAACAGTAGCAAATATTAGGAGTTAAATTTAAATACGAGGATGGCTGTGCAGACGCTAGCCTTGCAATCACTACAAATTGAAATATCAATACTCAGTCCCCGTTCAATTGACTTTAGACTCTTTGTAAAGCCTAGAATCATTTCGCGATTGTAATTCCACACGTAGTCTCAGCCAAGCCCATCTTG
This sequence comes from Dioctria linearis, assembly GCA_963930735.1. Lineage (NCBI taxonomy): Eukaryota > Metazoa > Arthropoda > Insecta > Diptera > Asilidae > Dioctria > Dioctria linearis. The sequence continues at coordinate 33,888,472 of OZ005743.1, read as the reverse complement.
TTTAGGTGATATCGCAATGAGCAGGGTCTGAGAAGAACTGTTTTAAGCTCTGTTCTCCTGTATTCTCTTGTTTTTCTGCCAGAGGTTTCGATAAACTTTTGATTTTTGTTTTTCCTCCGCCCTCATGGACATGAGGAAAACTTGTTTTTCTTCGATAAGTTTTTAATCGTTTGCAGATACTTTCAGACTATCCTTGACTTAATAGTCATGGACTTCAAAGCCTTGAGGTAACCTGCTGGACTATCCGAGAGGATATTAATGGTTGAGTATTAATGGTTGGACGATTTATGGCCCTTTTAATTAACAGGTATTGACGCATTCTTCTGAGGCTAATACCTCGGCTTGGAGTTCGGTAGAGGTAGAACCCAGGGCCTTTGAGATATGGCATTTGGAGGTTTAATAAGAAGAGTTAGAGTGTGCTGCAATGGGCGAAAAGCTTTATATAATGAAGCAAGTAATTACAATTAGTTTAAAATTGCGATGAAAAAAAACACGTTTAGTACGAGTTAAAAAAAAATATCTATCTATCTATATGTTGAACCAGCAGGCAGAGTCTCGAAAGCTGAAAGAAGAGAAGAAAAGAAAAGAACAAGAACATAAAAAGAAAATGAAATTGTCACTTATCTAATAAGTAAATCCTGTAATGTATGAAGAGCTAGTTTTATTTCTACCACCCAATGGTTCCAATAAGCCCTGCACTAGACCACAAGTATTCCCCGTACATATTTCCTTTCCCATTTGTCGTATATCTAAAATCAAAGAACGGAAATTGGGTCAAATATTTAATAATAAATTTAGCAAATTAAACCATCAAATCGACAACATAAATAGAAACAATTTAAAAACCAAGATAATTCACTAACATAACCTCACAATTTACACATATTCAAATGTTAATAAATAAGTTAAACACTTAACATATAGTAATCGTTAAATAGATAAAATAAATAATTTGCTTACCATAAATCCCCAAAAACACAAATATTTGATTACATAGAAAATCACGAGTACGAACTTCAAACTTTAAATGCATTTGACTGCGCGAACTTTAATTATTTATCGAGGGAAGTACATTGCCGTAAGAAATTTTTGTACGCGGAATTTAAAAATCGAAATATTTTAACGCGAAATTTAAGAAAAACTAATATTTTAATTTATACAATAGGTAAAAAAGAGACGAACACACAAGAAAAAAGACACAATTTAAACAATTTCACGAAAATACACGAAGTACAAGAATCTTGCGCAGTAAATTAGTACCACCATAGATGTTTTCTATGTTTTCGACATTGTTTCTTATTCACCACAGCATTAAAAATATCACTTTTGATAAAATTTGCTGGAAAAACGCAATAGTAGCAATTGAAGTTATTAAATTGCTTTATAAAAATAGTCGAATCAAAGGAAACAACTTATTCAATTTATTTGTCACATTTTTTGAGTTTCCTTAATTTTTATTTTTTTTACTGTCCAAACAGACGGGCAAGATTGGCATCACCAAGGAAAATGGCCAAACTGGGTCTATAATAGTCCGAAGCAAGCTACACAAGCTCTCTTAATTCTTTTTGGTTATACGCAGCAGAAACATCAAGGCAAGCTTTAAAAGTCTTCAGCAATATTGGAAAAGTGGTTCGTACAAAGAAATGTACACGTTGCCGAATATGATCTGTTCGTCGAGAAATTAGATCTAAGAAGTGAAGTGAATTGTGAATTTAATTAATCTTGGAATTAAAATTAATAATAGGAATGTACACGCATGACAATTTTGTGTTGTTATAATTATAATAATTAAATGAAATTAGGAAAATTTCCATAAATAATATACCTTAGGAAATTTTGAATTTGATTCAATGAGTGATAAAGGATAGTTTAATTCATAGAATTTGGTGAAACCTCAAGAATTGTATAGTATTATAAAAGGTTTGTTTTAATCGTGATTAAATTCAATTTGGTTGCAAACGAGAATCCACATCTTCTTAATTATTATCCCAAAGAATTTTTCCCCTTTTTGAGATCGGATGAAAGTTTTTGTTTTGTTTTGTATCACAATATCATATTTTACACAACGAAACTTAACAAAATTACTATTTTCATCCCAAACTCATATTTAAGAGTTGTGATGCAATCTAAGGCATACAGACTAGAAAAGTAACTTTATAAAGGCTAGTTGAACTTCCTCAACAATTTCACAAACCCAAAACTCTTTACAGTTGGTATGTAAAATCAAGAAAAGAACTGATGATAAGTATTAGATGTGAAATCGTCTTATGTAAATAGACTACCAAGCTCTCCGTAAATGCTAGAAGAGATAACCGAAAATCGTTTCATATTCAACCTGGAAGAATTTCAATCAAAAATTTAATATGAGTTTATAAGAATTCAGCCGAGAGAGTGAGTAATGGTATATCCTTTTTAATACTGTCAAAAGCATCCTTAAACAGGCTAATTTTGGTCTTGTATATGTATGTATGAACATTGAACATTGAAAATAATAACGGTCGAAGGATAGATGCTAGAGGTACACCAGAAAACAAATAGCAGAAACGAAAACTGAGAGGTGTTAGATAAAGAAAAACTGCTCTTCCAGCTTTTCTTTTTTCTTTCCTTTTCTTAGAGAATATTTTCTTTAAATCGATACCCATAAGTCTTCAATAGTGTTCTTTCCCAAAAATTCTGCTTGAAAAAACGTTATGGTAATTTTTCCATTTTGTTTACAAGACACAAAGGAATATGAGAAAAATATAATGTTTAAAATATTTACCAGAATACTTAGAACGATAAACTTTTATCAGAATGAGCTAAAAATAAATGAGTTAAGTCAATATTTAATTTATCCATTATCAGTTTAGTATAAACAGATAAATATTGAAATGTGCACATAGTGCATCATAGTGAAATATTCAATTCCAAGGAGCACGAAGCACTCCATTCCATACACCTGAAATTGTGTGCATCCAACATTCCTAAACGTATGTAAGGTATACACGGTGCAGAAAAATTAGATTTATCTGTCCAAGCATTCCTCTACTTTAGTCTATCTGCGATTGTATCTCGAAAATATTTATTTATTTTTTTGCAAATCGTTTGTTCCGCTTATTCACGAAACTTGAACACATCATTTTCCAATGTTTTTTCCATTAACCATTGCACGTTTGCAATATTCCATACTGTGTGTTTTTTGTTGTTGCTTGTTTCACCTACACATATGTAGATATTTATATTTTTCAAAGGTATAAAGATTCTGCATCCGTTTTCTAAAATAATATCTTGAGACCAGGATAGCAGTTTTGGGAATCCTTGTCCTTGTATAAAAGAACGGGAAGGACAAAATCAAGACTAAAATTATTTTGAGAAATATTTCAAGATAAGTATCTCTTCGATATAATGTTTTGAATGAAATAGAAAATGCATTATTGAGGTATTCCTACTTTGTATGAGGGTTTGTGTTCTGCAATAATAGAGTTTCTATGGTAGGTGAATCAGAAACAAGAACCACTTCAAGCTCTCTCTGGTTGCTGGTATGATATATTCTAATATTTTTTTTAAAAAAAAATGACATTGAAAAGGTAAGAAAATGTAACAAGAACGAGTTGTATAAATTTAGAAAATCGATATTCCTCTTTTCCCATATTTACTAAAGTCATCTTTAATAGAAATAATCATTTTAGTTCATTTAAAAGTTTTGAATAAAATTCAAGTGCGTGAAATGACAAATGAATGTGAAGTGTAAGATATTGAAATGACGAATGTAAGAAAAGGAAAATATTATAGGGATTGTTGATATTTTGTATACTTCGGCTAATATTGTTTATTTGCTTCTTTTCTTAAAATGCTTGAAAGACACTTGGCGTGTTAAAATGGTAGAGTTCGTTATATATGTAAAAATAATTGACGCGGCTTTCAACAGTATAAAGAGCATTAAATCTAGCAGACATACATTTCAAGAATGCATAACCCACTTGTGGGATACCTTAGGGTGGTACTCTAGAGAAATCCAGAAATTTCAGAATATTGCGATATCTTCGAATGAGTTTAAGCTAACTGATGTCGAAATATTGTTGAAAGGGATGTGCTCGTAAGTGTATTGAGAGGAGAGCTTGTAAAGGCGCCTAGGACCTTACGTGAGTTTATTTGGGCAACTTTTTTTTTTATTATGTTGCCAGAGCTGATGCTGTATCATAGTCTTGACGGGAAAGCAAGAAGGGGGAGGGAAGTGAGGATTATCGGGTTGTGCCAAGGTGGTGACGGTGTGCATTACGTGGGCGTTAATGGCGATTGAATAGTTGTGTGAAACTTGGCTCCGTAATTTTTGCATTTTTTCTTTGGTAATCTTAAACCAGTGCACGTGGATATTTACTTAGAAGTTTTAACAAGCTAACTTCTTCTCAGTTTTATTTATTTTCGAAGTTTCGTGGTGAATATATCAAGATTATCAGCAATGTCATCTAAAACACGTGCAGGTAGCAGCTCAATACCTGATGGACTTGTAACATCAGTAGAAATCAAACAATTGCTGGAAGGTGTCAAGCAGCATTTTTATACAAAGTTAAAAGCCACGGAATCGAAGTTATCATCTAAAATTTCAGAAATTGCTAAGGAGCTCAGTGATGTAGTTGCAAATATGAAATCACAGATAATCTCTCTAGAGAAACAAGTGTCAAGTCTGGAAAATAAGGTTAATACGCTTAAAAGAATTTCTAAATCTAGAGATGCTTTTCTATTTGGAATTTCAGCTTGCCAGTGAAAATATTAGTGAAATTCTTCACAAATTGTCCGAAGTTGTTAATTGTCCCATTCCATCCGGGACCAGCGTGTTTAGATTGAGGAGAGCGAGCGGCGACGGCAGTAAAATATTCTACATGAGTGCATTAAACTCAAGCGCAACGGGAAAATTGCTTCAGTTTTTACTGTGCATGGTGTTGTATATATCAGACGCAATTTGCATACTGAAGAGTCACCCGTCAAGGTCACATCTCTGCAACAATTAACGACTTGGGAGCAGCATTCGACACAGGGTATGCTTGAATCGATCGGAGGCAGTGTAATGTTGTAAATTATTTTTTTGTTTTTAAAAATGCCTCAAATTTATTATCTTAACTTTATCTTTAGTTGCTTCTTTCTTTACATATGTTATTTATTTAGTCATGCATTTATAATTTTTTCTATTATTTTCACTCTTGTAATAATGGTTTCCAGGTTTGTGAATGTTAGTTTGAGCTTATGCTATAATTTCTTAGTACATATCATCTTGAAATCCTTGCTGACTATTTTTATGATATCTACATTCTATGATAGTGCAGACTCTGACTCCATTTCTGAACGAGATGTAATACTGAATTTTACTGGTGCTAATGAGGAGTGTATTAATATCTGCCACATCAATGTCAGAAGTATACTCTCTAGTATTGATGAATTTAAACATATTTTTCAAAATAGTATGCTGGATATAATAATGATTACAGAAACTTTGCTAATGGATGACATAACTAATCATTCTGTGTGTTTATCAGGCTTCCAATTATTTCGTAATGATCGTGGTTACTCACGAGGTGGTGGCATAGCGGTGAATGTAAGCGGAAATTTTCGATGTAGAGTAGTTTCATCCTCTAATAATAACATTCCTGGTCCTGAGTATTTATTCCTTGAAATGTTAATTCAATAACAAAAAGTTTTATTAGCTTGTGTATATAAGTCTCCCAGAGTTACAGATATTAATGGATTCATTGATGAATTAGTACAACTTTCTAGTGCATGTGAAGTTAGTCTGATTTTTGGAGATTTTTATATTAATATGTTGATTGAAAGTAGTGTTAAGGAGAGTTTTATCTCAAATCTGCATATCTCATAGTAATGGATCCAGCTTGCTCGATTTAATTATCACCAATAAACCTGATTTGATTAAATCTCATACAGATGTTACAATGTTATTAACAATTTATATGATGAAACTATTCCAATACGTACTATAACCACGAATTATTCCTCCCATTGGATCAACAATCATATTAAATCATTGATTATCGAGCGAAACTTTGCCTATAAGTCGTCGAGAAGATATGGCAGCACTGAGCTTAAAAGTAATTATCAAAGGCTGTGAAACTTAACCACTGCTGAAATTCGAAAGGCTAAAATAAACTATTATCGTGGTAAATTTAACCCATTACTGCCATCAAAGATCATTTGGAAAAACATTAAAGATGCAGGAATTACTAACAATAAAAATAGCTTCAATTCTTTTGATCCCGATGAATTAAATGCATTTTTTGTAACAAATTCTCAGGGTAATCATTATAATAATCCCTTATCATCTCATGCTAATGATAATGATATACAGTTTTCATTTAGAAATGTTACTACTAATGAGGTCATACTTACGTTTAAGTCTGTTAAATCCAATGCATTTGGATATGATGGTATTGATATACGATTTCTTAAATTAATATTACCACATATTATTAGACCTATTGTTCATATTATCAATACTTCTATTACGACTTCTTCCTTTCCACTACAGTTTAAAGTCGCCAAAGTACATCCGATAATGAAAACATCAAATCCTTCCGGGCCAGAGGATTTTAGGCCAATAAGTATTTTTCCGGTCCTATCCAAGGTTACAGAACGATTATATGTGAGCAAATTCGGATCTTTACTGATGCCCGGAAATTAATCGCTAAAGAGCAATCAGGCTTTAGATCCAAACATAGTACGGTTTCCTCACTATTACACCTTACTGAATCTGTTAGATGTAATACTGAGC